>PVJN01003170.1:22607-105606 GCA_004026805.1 Lasiurus borealis | reverse complement strand
GAGAGAGAGAGAGAGAGAGAGAGAGAGAGAGAGAGAGAGAGGAAGGAAGGAAGGAAGGAAGGAAGGAAGGAAGGAAGGAAGGAAGGAAGGAAGGAAGGAAGAGAAGGAAGAGAAGGAAGGAAGAAAGGAAGAAGGGAAGAAAGAAGGAAGGGAAAGAAAGATGGAAGAAAATAAAGATGGAAGAAAAGAAAGATGGAAAGGAAGAAAGGAAGAAAGGAAGGAAGGGAAGAAGGAAGGAAGTCCCTTCGCTGTTGCATGTAGCTGTGTATTATCCCACGTGACTTTGCGGAGCACCTGCCACCACAGCCTTGTCACCATGTGAGGAGGGAACCAGCGTGTCCCTCTCGCTGTCAGATCTCACAGCATCTGAGCAGGAGGACAGAGCCATCGGCACCTGATGGGGGGACAACTTTTAATCTCCATAATTTGTGTCTAATTTGGGGGGTGACCAGGCTGTCAGCACCAGCACCCCAATCTTTCTTCCAGGTCCACGCAGGCGACAGCCGCCACAGCCTGCGCTTCTTTTATTATTATTATTATTATTATTATTATTGTTGTTGTTGTTGTTATATTTTTCTGGAAGAAAGGGGGAGGGAGCAGGTCGGGAGGAAAGGGGGAGGGGCGACTCATCCTGCTATTTTCGTCTCATTTTCAAATCCTGTTTTAGTGCGAGAATTTAATTATACATTTTGTCCTCATTTCTTCGATGCTGACATATTAATTAAGGACGCTCTAATTCCGTTTCGCCCCACCGTTGGCGTCGCCTGTAAAAACATTGTGCCGCTCCCGCACAAATGGCACAGGGAAAGGTGGAGGTAGCACCCGCTCGGTGGATGGGCGCTCCTCCCCCTGCGCCCTCCACCTGGGCGTCTGCAGGTCTAGATGAACTTTGTCTCATCCACCAAGGCCAGCGCCCTGCCCCCTCAAAACACCCCTTCCCCCCACCGGCTCCCACGCTGCGGGGCTGGGGCCTGGGAAGGAAACTGACCCACCTCCAGCCTCTCTTGGGACTCCCCCAGCCTCTGGGACGACCCCTATGGTCAGGTGAGCTCAGCCATGAGGTCTCTGCAGATGGAGTGCCCCCCCCCACCTCTGGGAGAGGCTGAGAGAGCCAACCCAGCCCCCCTGGGGGAGAAGTGGATCTGTACGCCCCCAGCAAAGCAGTTGGTGGTGGCAGGAGAGCAGAGCCAGTGACAGAGGGTGACCAAGGTCACAGGGTGGTAGAGCCTCCAATGGAGGGAGCGGTCACCCCTGGAATGCCCAGTCACCCAGACACCGGGCGGCTGGAGCAGGAAGTGGCATGTCTGTCCTGTGTGAATCCCCTCTGCCTTCTCCTTTCCTGGAAACCACATGCTGCTAGAAGAGGCTTTGAATGCCTCCATCAACCTGAGTGTGTCTGTGATTTTTAAAAAATATATATTTTATTGATTTTTTACAGAGAGGAAGAGAGAGGGATAGAGAGTTAGAAACATCGATGAGAGACATCCATCAGCTGCCTCCTGCACGCCCCCTACTGGGGATGTGCCCACCACCAAGGTACATGCCCTTGACTGGAATCACACCTGGGACCTTTCAGACCGCAGACCGACGACTCTCTATCCACTGAGCCAAACCGGTTTTGGCAGTTCGTGATTTTTGAAACCCAGAGAACCAAGCAGGCATGCCCCCACACTAGGAGGGAAGGGACCTGTAGTGAGGGTCGGACTCCAATAGGCAGGATAAGATGCAATGCAAAGCGCAGCTGAAGGAGGGGGGCAGGGTGACCGAAGCAGACCCCGAGATTGGACCTGGCCTCCAGCGGGCATGTGCAGGGCGCCCCCACTGCAAAGTGCCAGGCACCCTGAATTTGGAGAGGGCCCCTCATTGGCTGTCTTTGGGTTGGACACAAACCTCAGGTGTCTCACCCCTGGCCTGTGGGCAGAGCAGTGATATTTCCCCTCCCGTACAATCTGCCCGCATCCGGGCTCTGTCCAACCTCCCCAAATACTCTGATTCAAAGCCAAGGTGAGCGTCAGCGGCGGACGCGCACCTGGAGCGCGCCCACCCCGGGACAGCAGAGCTGGGAGCGGTGGGTGGAACGCAGCCGAGGCGGATTAGGAGGTCTCGGCTGAGCTCTGCGTGGCGGCTCCATGTTGCTATTAAGAGGCACGGATTAATATCAAGTTTCGGGGATCTGGTTGCTTGCTGATACTTAATTATCCAGATAAGTGATCAGTATCCAAGCACGAGTGGCGGCATCCATCTCAGAGCATCCTCTTTTGATTTCGCACATTTTAAAAGCACCCCTTACCTTGCAAACACGCAGGCCAACCTTGGCTGTGTCTCCCTTTGTTTGGTTCAGTTTGGGCTTCGGTTTGGCACAACGCAGATCAGAAAGGATGGGGTTTGGGGGTGACCCAAAGGCGAACCCTGACCTCCTCCTTACCCCTGTGCGTTCTGATTCTCCCTTTGCATTCACAAGGCCCCTGTCCCCCTCCGTGACCCCATCCTCCCTGCCCCCCACCACCCCAAGGCTCCCATCACACATTGCAGTACCCGCTGCCCCAGCCCATAGGGGAGCGGGGCGGAGGAGGGGGGACAGGGCAGACTCCTGGGCCTGACCGCCCGCCCCCTCTGAGCCTTCTGTCTGGGCTGGTAATCTTATCCCACGAAGATGCTTTTCCCCTCCTCTCTTGCTCTCTCTGTCTCCCGACCCTGCTCTCCCTGTATTCATCGTGTCACTTCTGTGGCCCGGTTAGTTGTCGGCCCAGGAGCACGCACCTGAGGCTGCGATTAAAGATCAAAGACAGACAGAGAGGCTGCCCCGAGCGACGCCTGCCCTCGCCTGTGAGGACCTTTCTGTCTGTGACCCATCTGCCGTTTAGCTGGGTCAGGGTCACTGTCACTTAATTAGACACTAATTATCCTCCGAGGCCCCCCTGGCCCGGCGTCACCAGGACTCGCTGTCCCCACCCCTCCCGGGCGCTCAGAGCCCCTGAACTCTGGCAGCCTGACAGCATTGCCTTTCACTGGGCACCTGCCGCAGGAGGCGGCTCCTGGCACCCACAGGGCAGGTGGTTCTCACCGCCAGGTCTTCGCTTCAGCAGGACCTCTGCCGGGCGCGTCCCTCCTCCGGGCTGGCTCAGCTCCCGCTCTGACCCTCATCAGCCTGTGTGCTCAGTCTCCCTGTGCATCAGGCTCACGGAAGGCATTTCCAAATCCCAGGGCCGAAACCGGAGTGGCTCAGTGGATGGAGCATCGGCCGGCCTGCAGACTGAAAGGACTTAGGTTCGATTCTGGTCAAGGGCATGTATCCCAGTTGTGGGCACATCTCTAGTGGGGGGCTTTCAGGAGGCAGCAGATCGATGTTTCTCTCTCATCAATGTTTCTATCTATCTATCCCCCTTCCTCTCTGTAAAATATCAATGAAATATATTTTAAAAAATAAAATAAAAATAAATAAATAATAAAAACCCCAGGGCCCAGGTTCCAGGCGGGACGGTTTCAGCTCAGGCCAGGGTGGGCATCAGCTTTGTTTATGACACTCAAGGACTTTGGATGGAGACTCTGAGCAAGGGGTCTCCTTCGCCACCAGGGCAGACCCAGTTTCCCTATGGATCTCCAGCAGAGTCCTTTCTGTACCCACCGAGAAAAACATGAGTGGTCTGGGCGGCCGGGGCCACGGTTGAGACCTGTGGATGGCCTGCCTCGTGCCCACCCTTGACACATCGGCCTTTCCCGTTTGGCCAGTGAGGAGCCCATGGCTCAAAGTGAGGGAGCAGATCAGCAGCTGTCTGTTCACATGTGCGCCCCTCTCTAGATTATGGGGTCCCACAGGCAGGGTTTGAGTCGGTCTCTCCACCGTGGATCCAAAAGATGTGCCACCCAGCGCCACCTGGGACCTTGCCCAGAAGGTCTTGGCCTGGGTGGTGAGGGTAAAGGAACTCTAGATGGGCTCACCTGGGGTTGGGGTGAACCCCAATCCAATGGCAAGTCCTCATGAGGGAACAGAAGGGAAACACACTTAGGGGGGCACAGAAGCAGGAGGGAGGGCTTCATCCTGAACTTGACCCTGAGAGCCCTGGTCCAGAGGTCACTCACTGGCACCCACTGTCTCCCAGGAAAATGAGGAAGCGAAGGCAGAACTCAGACCCCAGTTCTCTGCCCTGGGGCCACACACAGTTCTCTTCCTTCGGGGCCACAAAGACGAAGCCCAGCCCATGTCTTCTCATCTCCCCAGGAGACTAAGAGTCTCAGGCTGCCTCACTGGCAGCTTCAAGTTTTACCTTGTCCCAGCCACTGGGGTGGGGGACAAAGTCAGGACAAGCTGGGTCCCCCACACACCTTTCTGCATGATCAGCCTCCTGTACCTGCTCGTGCTCTGAGATGGTCCCTGTGCTATGACTGGGGGCAGAGAGGGAGGTTTGCATGTCAGGTGGATGAGCAAGATGGCCTCCAAGAAGGCTTGCCGTCTTTGAACTCAGAGCTGGGAGAGAGGCTCCAGAGCCTGCAGGGATGTAATGCCCTTCATGTGTCCTTCTTGTCCTTCCCAATGGAGGTCAAGGACAAACAGGCTGAGACGCCCCCTCCGTAGAGAACTCTCTCCATGGTTGGTCCTTCCCCTCCTGCTGTGCTGGTGGATTTGAGACCTGCATCCAGGGGGGATGGAAGGCTGGGATCCTCCATTGTGTGCTGGCCACTCGCCCTCCCAAGAACCCTTATTATTCATGGCAGCATGGCCAGGGGACAGGAAGCCATGACTTTCTGGGTTCTCCCTCTTGGCCCTCTGATCCTGAAATGCCCTAGACCTCCCGCCTGAGCCACACGTGGTGGCCGAACGGAGTTTGCTCTGTGGGATGTCTTTTTCCGTGTTGTGTCCTAAAGTTCAACACCAAGTGACCCAGAATGTGGCCACTTTGCCAAGGCCACAGACAGGAGCGCCGGGAGACGAGAGAGAACTTCCAGGTGGGCCACAAGGACTATCTTCAACCAACAGGCAGCCAGCTCTGAACATGGGGAGCAGCCGAGTCCCTCTCTGTGCGGCCATGCTGGTTGGCCCAAGCAAACTGCACTCTGCGCTAATAAGAAACGATGGCCACTTTGACCAGGGCTGAGGATCAGCATGACTTGGTGGGACATGGACTTAGAGTTGAGGGAAAGAAAGATACAGCATTACCTTCATGTCGCCAGCACAGAAACCCATTCATAAAGACAAAGGAAAACCCTAAGGCTCTCAGTCAGTGTCAACGACCAGGTCCAGATTCAGATTTTTATTTATTTACTTATTTTGGTGAATGTGCCTTAACCTGGGGAATCCCAAAGAGGGTACCTTCAGAGTGAAAGTAGGGCCAAATTAACTGAGAATATAAAAACCAGGACTGTCCTGGCACATCAGAGGGTATGGACACTCCACTGAACATCATGAAAGATGATACACATGTGTGTGATTACGGCTATAGCAATGAAAGGGCAGTTGCAATGATAATCAACGTCATAATCTTATGACTAATAATTTTCTAACTTCATATGATTTGCTTACCCTGACTTGACCGTTTTATTTATTTTTATTCCTCCTGATTTATCAAAGCAATGGTTTCTGAAAGCATCTCTCAGGAGCAGGAGGCATGGACCATGTCGCAGGCATGATAATCCTTTTTCTTGTCCTCTTCTGTAAGCTCCTGGCCCAGGACACCCACCGAGGGGTCCTTACAATGACATCAATGAAAGGCCTTGGTCACATCTCTTCTCTTCAGCATCAGTAGCCACCACCAATGGGCAGACCTGGTTTTGAGGAGACTCTGTCTATCACCCAACAGGTTAAGCAGTCAGTACCCGCACATATTTGTGAAATTGTTTACAGAGCCTCTTCAACTGCACATGAATTTGGACGGCTATTCTATTTGACCAGCTTTGATCACAGAAAAATGATCAAGCCAAAACCGGTTTGGCTCAGTGAATAGAGCATCGGCCTGCAAGCTAAAGGGTCCTAGGTTTGATTCCGGTCAAGGGCATGTGCCTTGGTTGGGGGCACATCCCCGGTGGGGAGTGTGCAGGAAGCAGCTGATCGATGTCTCTCTCTCTCATCGATGTTTCTAACTCTCTATCCCTCTCCCTTCTTCTCTGTAGAAAATCAATAAAATATATTTTTTAAAAAAAGAAAAAGAAAAATGATCAAGTTTTATCCATTGAAGAACGTGCCCTCCAACACTGGTTCTACCTCCCCCAGGTGGGGTCCCAGCAACTCTCAGCTGTGGAATGTCCGACATGGGAGCTTAAGTCATCATCGGAGGCAGAAGACACAGAAATGAGAGTCACGTGCAGAGTTTTTCATAGACTCTTTGTGGGGGAGGGGAGGTCCCTGGAGGGAGGTGAGATCCGGATTCCCACCACCACACACCTGTGACCACCCAGAGCTCCCACAGCCCACACAGCACTGGGAAACCTGCAGTGCGTACTGCCCACTCACCTGTGGCACTGAGGGGTCCAACGGACCACAGGCCTTGGTGTCCAAGATGTCAATCTCTTAAAATGATAGGATGGTGATAAGCTTACAGCACAAGATGGCAAATAATACGATGAAAAACATTGCCCCCAACTCTCCATACATTGTTCGGTTGAATTATCGTCCTCCTCTTTCTCTTCCCATCTCCCCTCTCTTTCCCTTTGTCCATAAATGTGTCATAACAAATAAAGTTAAGACCTTTCGCTCACCCTTTCCCCAAACCTATCTTTCCCCTCTCTCCTTCAAGTCAACAGATTACTGTATCTCCTTTAGTACATATCTTCCCCGTGTGACTTTTTTACGTTTTCACTTATGCATAATCACACATAATTACACTATTTTGCTTAATATTGAACTTCGTATTGGTTGTACCATACGATTTATATCATCCAGAAAATAGCCTACCCCCTCCTACTTTTCTTAAACACAGCAATTTTGAGATTTGTATCCTGTTGTTATTATGTGTCACTAATTCATCCATTCTAAGTGCCGCATGGCATTGGAGACCATGACGACAACGCCATTACAGTGTAGTGTCCTGTGGATAGATGTTTAAGCGGTTGTTACACACAAAACCACAATGACAGTCATCATGCGCAGCCCTGTATGCAGAGGGCTTATGGGTACGTAATTAGAAATGGAATCACTGGGTCGCAGAACATGAATGCCTTCAATCTAACTACAGACAGTCATTCATTTTCCAAAGTGCTGGTACCAGTTTGTACACCCCCAGGTGTGTCTGAAAGGTCCTGCTTCGACAGATCCCTGTTAATTCTTGGTATTATGAATTTGTTTTTTAAAAACCTGTCATCCGTGTGGTATTTCCCCCCCTTGATTTAGGTGATGTGGCCAATATTTTTATGTCTTTGCTGAGTTACTTCTTGACATCCTTTTCCAATGCTGCCTCCATGGCTGTTTATATTTGTTATTATTTCCTAGGTTGTCTTTGGATATCCCTGAACACGGACACCATCTTGGTTCTAGTCGCTGCTTTCAGTTTTCTAATTTCATGGTGTCATTGGTAAATCCTGGTAAAATGTGCTTGTCTTTCCATCTGCCTTCCAGATGGATGTGTCCCCTGTTGGGAAAAGAGTCCTTGCCCAACTTAAGAGCAGGAAGACATTGCCTTTCTTTTTCTTGTGGGGCTCCCCATGTCCACGGGGGTCTTTAGCCCCCTGAGAGTGCGCTTCTGGGAGCGGTGCGATGGAGAACTCCCAGTGTTCTAATTCTCCAAGCAAACCCATTTATCTTGCACCCTTCACCCAATAGTCCATCATTTCCACATCTTGTCAGGAACCAATACGCTAGCTAGAACTTGATTTCTCTTCCTCGATTCATTAATCTGAGCCCCTGACCCCAAATTTCCCCGGGAGCTGGATGGCACCATTTGACGGAGCTTCAGGCAATGGAATATGAGTGGCCAAGATGCGCACACTTCCAAGGCTGACTCATGAGAAAACTCACCCCAGTGGTTCTTCCTGCTTTCTCTCCACTGGCTAGAGGAAGGTGATTCAGGTAGATGTGTGCACCACCTGTGGAAGATGCTAGAACATACGAATCCAAGCGAGACCTTTGACTTACACAGTTTGGGAAAGTCACCTGCCAATCACATCTTCTCCTGAAATAGAACCAGATTTCTATTGTAGGCAAACACTGTGGTCTTTCTCTCTGGGGCAGCGAGAGACTTGGTCCTCTGCATTGTCATCGCTAACGTATATCAAGTTGCCATATATGCACAGATTCTGGATTTTATTGTTTCCCATTGAGTTTTATTTGCTTCCTATACCCAGTGATATCCTCTCAGTGTTAGTATAACTGTAATAACCATCACATCTCAAAGGTTAAGTTCTGCCACCTTGATCTTTAAAGGCATCTTGGTTTGTCTTGGCCTCTTGCTCTGTCACACCCATTTTACACTGAGTTCTCAAGCTCCATGAAACCCCCATTGAAATTTTTATTGGAGTAGCATTGACTTTATATATTGAATTAGGTGTGAATGAAACCTCAGTAGCATTGTATTATTCCAACATGGGCATTATATAGATAGATAGATAGATAAATATACGTATATTCCTATTTTTATTTACATATAATTGCACACACTTACATAGCCACAGTTGCAGTTAGTAAAAATAATAGTTTAAGAGTACTACAAAATTTTACTTACTATTATTACATGTTGCTTTGTATTTTTTGTTGTTTCTGTAAAATTTATAAGCAAAATTTTTTAATCATGGATGCTTATAGAAATGTGATTAAATAAAACGGACATGTACAGCCAACTTGCTCAAATCCTCTTATTATTTTGTAAATAATAAAAGTTTGGTGTCTTTCCTTATAATCCTTATGATTTTACTGATGTGTTTCCTTTCCTGTCCTAGTTAGTTCGGCACTTTTTGGACTAAGCATTTACAGGGCAGTTACTTGTCTTTTATTTCAATTCTAATAGAATACAAATGTTTCACTACTGTATATTCTATTTTGGTTTCTTGAAAGTTAACAAAGTTAATGCCTACATCTATTTTGCTAAGAGATTTTTTTAAAATTATAAATGTGGTTTAAATTTTATCAATAGCCTTACATCTATTTTTATATAGTTTTATTTCTTTATTCTGATAATATAATACATATTAATTTATCTTTTAATTTAAAATACTCATGTTTCTAGGTTCAACTCAAATTGTTTTTTTAAACATTGCTTAATTCATTTTGTAGCATTTTATTTCAGATTATTTCACTTACCTTCATAATATAAATGTATTCCTAAGTGAAATTGCCTATAATTTTTTTCTCATAATGTCTTTCTCTAGTTTTGGTGTCAAGGTTATCCAGGTTCATAAAATAAAGTGTGAAATATTCTCTTACTTTTTCTTTTATGTTAATCAGATAGGAGAAAGCAAATAGTAAATCTTTGCTAGAATGATAAAAAAAAAAAACTCAGAAAACTTGGGAGAAAAAGAAGACTTCTGAAATAATTAAAAGATTATTCTCTATCCCAGTTCTTTTTGGATGACTGGTGTTTAATGATTTTGGGAAATGCTTTTTTTGATAGAATTTTCATGCAAAACACATTAGTTTTTTTTTTTCTTTTAAGCAATAAAGATTAACTAGTGATTTAGTGTCTTTAAATTTATTAGGGCTTCCTACTTTTGATATTTCTACATATCAACTTTATAAAATATCATGAAACATCATTTGTAAATTTGATATTTATAGAAATTTCCCCATTTGCATGTTTTTTAAGTTTATTGCATTAACCTGTTCATAGTTTTCTCTCTCTACTTGATCTATGTCATCAGATATAATTTTATTATTTGTAAAGAGTCAAATTATTATTTTGTTCATGTTTTGTTTTGTTTTTAAATTATTACTTTACTTTTGCACCTATTTTTTTTGTTTTCTGGTATCTTTTCGTAAGTTTGGCTTTTTTTAATATTTGTAAATTTACATCACTAATTTTGTTCCCTAATAAGACAATTAGGTCTATTCATTTCCTTTTAAGTCTTTCTTTAGCTGCATCACACAATTTTTTATTATTGGATATTCATTATAGTTTTATCCCAATGACTTTTGGCTTTTTACTATAATTTATCTTTTGATATTTAAGTCATTTTTAAGTGTGCCTTAAAATGTATGTGTATCATGCTGATTCTCATCAGGAAAATAGACCGCAGTATGAATTTTAAAATGGCATTTAAGTAGTTGCAATTCAGGTACAAAATTTTCATTAGACAGTTTAAAAAGTTGGTTCACATGTTCAAGTTGTTTCAAACATTCTTAAAATGTTTCATTAACTAAATAAAGTATGAGTTTTTATTCAAAGTTGGTTACAGATCAAAAGAAATTAAAAGTTTATGTCCTCAATCTAATAGCTACATTTCAAATTCTCTATAGCCACATGTAGATAGTGGCTGCCATATTGGTGAGCACACATTTCAAGACTCTTAAGTTGGGGCCAATAAAAAGGCAAGATGTCTTCCTCTTGGACTTAAGAAATTTAAACAAACATAATTCTCTGAATGAAAAATCACAAAGACATTCTTAAAATATGTAAGTCTCTTCTTATATTTTTAATCTATAATTAAATATTTGAGGGAAATATTATCAAACAATTTTTTTTCTTTCATCCTCAGTATGCCTATCTATGTAGCCACTCATCCAACCTTCCATCCATCCATTCATCCTTACCATCCATCCATCCATCCATCCATCCATTACTTATCCACCCATCCATCTGTTCATCCATCCATTTATCCATCCATCCACTCATCCTTTCATCCATCCATCATTCCAAACATTCACCCATCCATCCATTCATTTATCCTTCTACCCATCCATTATTCATCTATCCATTCATTCATTTATCCATCCATCTATTTTTTTTTCTTTCTGTAGATACTTCTTGAGCACCTACATACCATATACTAGCCACAGTGCTAAGCTCCAGGCACAAAGATGAATAAGATATAGTCTCTACAATCCAGTAAGTGTAGCTATCAACATAACCAACTTTTTTGCAACTGGAGGTGTCAATGCCACAGAAGTATAAACAAAGCCTATTGTGAGAATAAACATAAGAGAGTGACAAACTCTGGTGGTCAGTGGAAGAGCTATCCTAGGACAGGAAATAGCAAGTGTAGATTGAGGCTAAGATGCTAGGTCCTGTGGGTAGAGGGGTGGAGGGGTCGTTGTGCAGGGAAGAGTAGAGATAAAACTAGAAACATGAGCTGGAGCTCCTGCCCCGGTGGCCTGGCAAGGTGTTGGAGTTCCTTCTGATGAGTGATATGCAGCAGAAAAGTGTTAAAGTGAGAAAGGGCAAGTTCAGACACATCTTGGGAAAGATCTTTCTGCAGCCTGGTGATGGAAAACAGAAACAACAAACAGTTACACACTCACATGAGCTGCTCCATTCTCTTGTGGAGAAGTGTTTTTCTGTTGCATGTTTTTCTCTGAACTTTGAGCATTCTAATAGTTCATCTCCAATATCTTGGCTACATCTGGACATAAGTTCTCCCTTTGTGTAAAATTTAAAAAGTTCCTTTTTACTATTGAGGAACATGGTCCCCAGGGTTAAATAAATGGGGGGAGAATAACTCAAGAGGTGGAAGCCATTGACCAAATCTAGAAAACACGTGGTATTGTTTCCTGTTACACTACAGAGATATTTGATTTTCTGCTCGTTCTACCCCTTTCCATAACCATCCAATCTGTTAATAAAATTCCAGATAATAATCCAGGAAACATTTGTGCCTCTCGGACACTCACTTCTCAGAGGTATGAGTCCCAGTTGCCCACAGTGATAAGTTACTCATTAACATATTCTTCATTGGAGCCCTTCCTGTTCTTGCCTCATGTCCTCACACCCACGCAGTGCTTCCTGGGTTACTTCCCAACTGATACTTGTACTCAGTCCAAAGACTGCTTTGATAGGAACCAAATTTTGGTGGCTCGCCCGCTTAAGCTCAGTGTATTACCTGGCACAGACCCCAGGTGAGGGAGTGTTCTTGGTGGTTGCCATAAAAGCACATCACTGCTCCTGCCACTGGGCTCTCTCTGCTTTGTGTAGACTCTGAGCCACCACATGGGAGAATATTTTGAGAGTTTACCTGGAAGACTGCTCATGAGCAAATGGGGAGAGATTTACATGTAGCCACTCATCCATACCATTTATTTTGTTTAAGAGGATAAAAGGTACATTTAGCTGTACCACTCTGCATTTCCCAAAGCACAGAGAAAGAATTCATGGCATTAACACAGCATTTTCTTTCGAATTTTATCCATACCAAGTAAGACACAGATACTTCTGATTAAAAGTGTCTGCAATGACTTAAAGGCCAAGAGTGTCTCAATTTTATTCACACCCGTAAAAGCAAAAAGTAACTTGTATTCACTATATTTAGAAGGAAAGAAGAAAACTAGGAAAGAAGGAAGGGAATAAAAAAAAAAAAGCTTGAATTTAAATCATGAAGTCTACATATATTTATTTAAAATGAATAATTAGACTAAATGCTAAGTTCCCTTATATAACTAAGCTATTTAACAAATTTAGTTCCTCTCTGAAGTTCCTTAAGAATATCAAGCAATCGAACACCCAGATCTTTATGTCTTCCATAGAAATTGTGGGTGCTGCAAGGATGGGACCCCTTTCCCTTTCCTAAGCCAACCATCCTGTTTAGGAATAAGAATTCAGATCACAGGCCTACCTACTGGACACTGCCCAGTTCCATGTTTCCTACCATGGGGACATTCCTCTAATCATCATCTACACTAATAAAAGAGAAATATGTAAATTGACTATCACTTCATGGCACCCACCAGCAAATCAGGAGTAAGTATGCAAATTAACCTAACAAAGATGGCACTACCCGCTCTCCCCCCAGCTGCTCTATGTCTCTGGGCAGCATGCATGCAAGCTCGGAGCAGCCAGACAGGGCAGGACACCTGATATGAGGGAGAAGGCAGTGGGCAGAGGGAGCTACAGGAGCAGCACTCTGGCTAGAGTGAAGATTGAAGGCTCTGGCCGCAGCCAGGACAGAAGATGGCAGCCAGAGCAAAGGCCTGGGTCCTGGGTGCTGGAGGAAAACCGGTGCTGGCAGCCAGGAAAAGGAAGGCCTATTGCATGGATCTTCATGCAGCAGGCCTCTAGTTCCATGTATTAGTCTAGGATGTTTGTAAACTCTCCTCTGAAACCTCCTTAGAGGCATGACCCAGTCACAATCATTGTTGTGTTTCAGCACTGGCTTCCAACATAAGAAAACAATATACACTGATGAGGTTGGACCTTTAATTTTTATGATGAATTTAATCAGAAATGTCATTCAAAAACTAATAGCTGTTTTTTGACTTATAACTCAACAAATATCATGGATGTGCCTTTGTCTGGATGTTGCTATTGAAGAGGAAGCCACTACTGACAATAACCCATATCGTCAAAGTCATTCCTGCCAGATCAATCTCCCTAAATGGTGGCTTTAGACATCTCATTGTCACCAAGCCTTCAGGGGCTCCTGCTTCAATGCACAGTCTTCAGCGTGGTGCCCCAGGGTCTTCAGAAAAAGACCCCAGCAGATGTTTCCACATATGCTTCTCCTGTAGACTGTGGTCAGACAGGTTCCTTACTGTTTGCTGAGCACACTGATGTGTTTTCTCTGATCACAAGTGACAGAAGCAAGCACAGCATGAGGATTGATTGGAGAGGGCACATCCTGAGATGTTGGATTGGCTCACCACTTCTTAACATCTACCAGAAAGCTAAACCCTCCAGTTAATTATGGAAAGATTAAAAGTTTAGGCAGGTGAGAGGGGAGGAGTCCACCCCAAATCAGATTTAAATCAATTCAGCAATGAATGCCTACTAACGGAAAGGGATATGCAAGTGTATTGTAAATTGTGCCACAGATGGGTAAGGCTTGTAGCTTTTAGAGTGAAATTAGAGAGGATTTTGGAGACAAACAGTCCATGGTTTGAATCTAGGTTCTTCCACATCCTAATTGGGCAGCCTTAGGAGAACCAGTTAATGTCTATGAACTAGGCTAGGCTATGCTGCAGTGACAAATAGGTCCCAGAACCCTATGTCCTAATAAAAAATAGGTTTATTTCACATAATGCAGCATTCCTATTGGGAATATGTGCCATCCTTTCAGTTTGGAAGCAGGCTCACCGGAGTATCCCCCTCTTGGAGCAGCATATTCATAAGGCACAACGTTCCTGGTTGATGCCACAAAAGAGGAAACAGCTAAAGAATCGTGTGCCATTTCCTCACTGCTTAAGCCTGGATGTGACACATGTCCTCCTGCCCACACTCCACTGGTACTAACTACAAAAGGGCTCTGAGATATAGCAAAACCGATGAACTATACATGGTGTGTGCCATTGTCTCAATGCCTCACTTTCCCAATTCTATAAAGCGAGGATAATAATATCTACTACCCAATGTCACTCTGAAGATTAGTGAGACTAATGTTAAGACATTGACTAGTGAAGTTCTAGTATTATCATGCACCAATGAGTTCACGCCAATGCAGTTCAACTTGTAGAAATATATCAGTAAGTTGGGGTGTCTTCTAGAAACAGTAGATGATGAAGAAAACTCTCATTTCATCAAACTTATTAGAAGTGAACAGGAACCTACTGGGTGCCAGTCACTGTTCTCAGGGATCAGACATTACAGTGGGAATTAAGATTCAGCTGCAAGAAGCAGGAGCTAGGGTCAGGCCAAGAAGGGGAGAAGAAGGCAATGCCCACATAGATGTATTATGAGGAGCAAGGAAGCATCTGGAAGATGTTCAGCACCATCAGCCATAGGGAAGTGGGAGCCAAAGCCACAGGGCAGCTTCACACCCATGGCAATGGCGGCTACACCCTGAAACAGGAAACAGCGACTGGTGGTGAGGATATTGAGACATCGAATCCTGTCCATGTCCCCGGTACAAATACAAACCAGCACAACCACTTTGGGGGAAACCATGTAAAAAAGTGTGATCCTTCCTTAGGAAGTTTTAAGTAGGGTTACCATAGCCCTAGCTGGTTTGGCTTAGTGGATAGAGTGTCGGCTTGTGGACTAAAGAGTCCTGGGTTCGATTCTGCTCAAGGGCACATACCTCAGTTGCATGATCCTTCTTGGCCTGGGCCTTGGTCAGAGCTCCTGAAGGAGGCAACCAATCTTTGTGTCTCTCACATTGACATGTCTCTGTGTCTTTCCCTCTCTCTTCTACTCTCTCTGTCTAAAAAAAAAAAAGGAAAAATGTCCTCAGGTAGCATTAAAAAACAAACAAACAAACACATATAAACAAACAGGGTCACCGTACGATCCAGTAATTCCAACTCAGAAGGTCCAACTGATTCCACTGATATCTCCTTTGGGAGTCCAAGGACCAAGGTGAACTCCAGCCCCTCCACCTCCCCATTATGCCATGTCTCTGCCTCGGGAAGAGAAGGCTTTGCTCACATCAGAAAGTCCATGCCAGGTGTGTGAGGTCCACCACATCCCACAGGAAAATGAGCCACGCCCCTCCACTCTCTCAGACCAGTGCTGCGATTTACCATTATTTCCAGACCCAAGAGTGAAATATCTATGACATCGGAGTGCTCCAGCGAGAAGCTGTGTCTTGCAGGTATCTAGTCCACTGACTAGAAAAGAAGGAAATAAAGTCACAGGAAGTGAGGGGGACGTCGGAAGAGACTCCACCTGTGATTTTCATTGGCTTCGTGTAATCCAGATCCAGACCTTGTCACTGGGCCACAACGTTTTCCCGGACATATTTTAACTGGAATTTTTTGGCTTCTCATGTACAAGTTAATAAATAACTTTTTAAGTAAAATATTTAGTTGGAAAGGAGGCATCTCGCTGTAGTACACCCTATGAGATTTCCAAACTTGCACAAAATCAACTGTTCATGACTGGTCTATGCTAGGGAAATAGAATGGCTGGCCTGATATGAAACTGAGTCCGAATTGTGCAAAGCTGGGGTTCTCGAAGCCATGTGACCCATCAAGCCTCACGGTTCATGCCAAACTGAACATGCCAAATCCATGCTTGGGTTCAGGAGGCGAACCCAGTCAGATACTTGGCAATACCAACACTTACCGATGAGTGTTCCACCCTACAGTTCCTTGACTTGCCTCTCAAGATTCCAGAAAAATGACAATCCGGGGGAGGACCCCCTCTGTGGGCTAAGGATAAGAGAAAAAAAATGTCCCATCAGTTGTCCTCTGAGTTCCGACAGGATAAATCCATCTTCGGTTTTATCTCCGTGGCTTTCCGTGTCTAATTTGAGTGCTCAGCCTCTGAAATCACTTTCAGATGTCTCGGGGGAGCGGGCATCCAGATACAGAGTGTGCTGCCGGCGCTAAGTGTGAGCTGGGGAGGGGACAGAGCGGCTCTCGCACACTATCGCTAAGGAGAAATGACATCAAGCAGGGGGAGAGAGGCAGGGACCTGACATAGGTGAGGGACCATGAGCATCTTTTAACTCTTCATACTCTTTAGCATTCCTCCTTCACAGAACAAGATACCCTGCCTCTGCCCTTACTTTTGAAAAACACATAAGGCCTTTGACGTAAGGCCAGGTGCATGAATGCATGGGGTCCCTCAGCGTGGCCTGCAGGGACTGGGCCAAAACTGGCAATCCAACTGTGCCTGCTGCTCCTGCTCCTCCTGGCCCCGCTGCACCTGCCTGCCACTCAGCAGGCTCGCTGCCACTCCACTGCCAGCCCTGAGCCCTGTGTCTGGTGCCCAACTATCAGCTGGGTGGTGCCCCCACTGTGGGAACACACTGACCACCAGAGGCAGATCCTTCATTAAGCATCTGCCTCCCAGTGGTCAGTGCATGTCATTGCGACCAGTGAACAGGTCATTGGTTCGTGCAGTCATCCGGTCACTTAGGCTTTTATATATATAGCTTGGCATGAGGATTGCCTGGAAATTAGCTCATGGCAGGTTGGAGTCACCCCTGGACCTGAAAGACTGGGTCCCTGGTACCCCTTCAGCGGACCCCTGAGAGAATTGACTGAGGACTAAACACACATAGGCTCCAGGAACCAGAAGCTTCCAGGGGCGTGGACCGGAGAAGGACCTCTTATTTGCCAGCATGTGGCGGGCTAATGAAAAAGGTCCTATTGCACCCGGGGAAGTGGCCACGAGAAGGCTTCCCTGGGACAGGGATCCTTGAACTCTCCCTGAATCAGAGCATCCCCGTTCCTATCTGCAGGATCATTTACACACAGAAGGCAGAGTCGGCCATTAAGGAATCCAAACTTGGACAAGATGGGAAATGCTGCTTTCCGCCCCAGGAACACATCGCTGGAGGGAAAGCTTCTACTTCATAAACTGGGCTGAGATTAAGGTCCAGAAAAAAATAAATAAATTCCTCTTTTAATCATGGGAAGCGGTAGAAAAGGCTAGGGCCAGAGCCTAAGAAGACTGGATACGAAAGCTCTCTCTTCCGTCCCCAGCCTGTAGCCTTCTGTGGCAGGGTCTCTCAGGTGCTGTGGGCATTTGATAAATGATAGGTAAGTGCCCCCGAGGCAGAGTACAGCAGGACGGCGAGGAGCTAGGGTGGGGGCGTGGGAAGATGGGAAAGGGGGACTGAGCAATGGACCCACAGCTATGCCCACATCCTAGCTCCTGGAACCGAGGAACACATGACAGCAAAAGGGTTTCCAGTGCCGGAAACCACCTCCCTCAGGGGCTCCTGGCTGACCTGGCCAACACAGACAGGGCAGTCACCTAAGTGACACAGAGCTTTGATGTCCTCTGATATTCTTCATGCACAAAAACTCCGAGAGTGACCTTACACGTGTCTTTCCTTCCTGCTCCCTATAGGACACTGGCTGCATGAACAGCCCCTGCAGAAAACCCGATTCAGACAGTGCTTCCCTGGGGAGAAATTATTAGCACTGATCCTTCCCTTGGAGCCAAGTAGCCGGTCCGTGGGATAACGGAGCTCAGATACCTCCCTGCACTGCACCTGCCTCCCTCCCAGCTCGGGGTCCCTGTGCATCCCCCACATATAAAGCCAGCAGCTCACCTGGCAAGGTCACCATATTAACAGGCTAACTATAGAAAATTCTGCCCAATACGCTATTTTTATAGATCCTCAACGAATGAAGGAGAGAGTAAGGGTTATTTTGGCCATGTCATGTGCCCACCTGGGACCCCACGAGGACTCAGCACCTCCGAGTGCCTTAATGTGTCAGCATGAGTGACCTTTTCCTTTCTCATTCTTCAGCAGAGACCTCAATGGTTATCGCACAGGGAGGGATGGGTCCAGCAAGAAGTGAGAACCAGGACTTGCCTTCGTTCTAATTGTCCCTGTCCCCCAGCTATACAAGGGCCTGTTCGGCCCAGCAAATGACATTCCAAGGTACACAAACCGGCATGCGAGTCAATCCCTTACTCTGCTTGTGGGACAAGAAAAACCGGCATGGTAACCGAGACCGGTTTGCCTAAGTGGTTAGAGCATCGGCTTGTGGACTGAAAGGTCCCGGGTTCGATTCTGATCAAGGGCACGTACCTTGGTGGCGGGCACATCTCCAGTGTGGGGCGTGCAAGAGACAGTTGATTGATGTCTCTCTCTCATCCATGTTTCTGACTTTCTATCCCTCTCCCTTCCTTTCTGTAAAAAATCAATAAAGTACAGTGGTATCTCGAAATATGAGTTTAATTCGTTCCGTAACCTTGAGGCATGGGAAACTATGAAACACTCGAGTCATGGTAAACTGGTGGGTCGTGTGCAGCTGACCAATCTGTGCAATTACTCCTATCTCAAATGTTGCTCATATTTCAAAGCAAAAATCACTCGCTCGATGGCTCGTATCTCAAAAATCTCGAATGTTAGGGTGCTCGTATCTCGAGGTACCAGAGTATATTGAAAACATAAAAAAGAAAAGAAAAGAAAAACTGGTGTGGCCTGAGAGAAGAAGGATCCGCCAATACATCCCAACTGCCCCCAAACCTATATGGAGCCTTCCTCTGAAGAATTCCAGTTTGGATGGGAGCTGAGAAAATCGTTAGGGAAGTGCGCAAAGATATGGGTATAGGACATTTACATAACATTATACATGAAATGTAGGTCTGCAGGCCACCTACGTTGCCATCACTGGATAAAAGGCTCAGCATATTTCTACATGGACTATTACCTGCTAGATGATATTATGCAGTGGACTGCTATCTTATGCTATAGAAAAATATCCATAATAAACTTCCAAATTGACTCACAACAGATTATGCTATAAATTGATCCTGATATTGTAAATAATATAGAGAATATAGCCTCTTATTGTACAACTTTTCACTTAGGATGATTATTACAAATAATCCCCTCGTTTAGACAATAGGTCTAGAAAGTGCTTTTGGCTCTCTTTTATAAGTAGAAACTACTCTTTTTCACACTTCTTCGTATTCCTTATTTAATAAGAGCTCAATTGACATATAATTCACACACCATAAAACCCACCCTTTTGAAGTATATTCATAAGATTGTGCAACCATCACTGATATCTCATTCCAAGTTATTCTCCTCACTCCGAAAGGAAGCTCTGTACCTCCTTAGGAATCATGCCCCATTTCCCACCCTCTGTGTCCCTGGCAACAAGTAATTCGCTTTTTGTATCTATGGGTTTGCCAATTCTGGGCATCTTATAGAAATGGATCCTTAAAATCGGTGGCCTTTGTGGCTGGGTTCTTTCATGCAGCATAATATATTCAAGGGTTCCACCTGAAGGTGCTAGCAGAAGAGTGTTAGCACAATTTCCGCATTGTATCATCTACCGGTATTTATTTTTACGGCTGAGTAACATTTCATTGTGTGGGTAGACCACATTGTATTTGCCCATTCCTCTGTTGATAGATATTTAGTTGCTTCCACTTTTTGGCTCTTACAAATAATTCCACTGTGAACATTCAGGCACAATACTTTTATGTGAATATGTGTTTATTCTCTTGGAGTATATAACTCAGAGGGAAATTTCTGGGGCACATGGGAAGCCTATGCTTAAGTGTTTAAGGGACCACCTCACTGTTTTTCCAAGTAGCTGTGCCATTTTACATTCTCTCCAGCCATGCCCGAGGGCCCAGGTATACCACATCATCCCCAGCACTTGCCATTGTCCATCATACTGGGTGTGAAGGGCCACCTCATTGCGGTTTTGATTTGCATTTCCATAGCGACTGATGATAGTAAGTACTGGAGGCCCCAGTGCACTATGTGCACTGGTGAGGGGGGTCCCTCAGCCTGGCCTGCACTTCTCATCGTCTGGGAGTCCTCAGGGAATGTCCAGTTACCCCCGAGGCCCGCTCCCCATGGACATTCCTGGGGGAGCACTCTGACCACCAGGGGGAAGCTCCAGCCCTATCCCACCCCCCATGCTACCTTTGCATGGAGGTTACATGAGGAGAGGCAAGTAGCCCTGAGGTCCACTATGTGTGGGGAAACAGTCACTCTGTGAGTAGATCTGATATAGAAAAGCCATCATATATGTGTGTGTGTGTTTATGTGTTTTATGTGTGTTTATATGTGTGTATATATAAATATATATGTAAATATGCACACACACACACACATACACACACACACACACACACACACACTTATATATATAATAACTAGAAAAGCAACAAGCCAGAAATAAAATAAAATTGTCCATAATCCTCTTACCCTGTAGAGCTATAAACTTTCTCATGTATTTTATCTTATTCATGTATTTTATTTGGGTCTTGTTTTTCAATAGCCACACATGCGTGATTTTACTCTAACTCTGCTTTTCCTCTTTGGAAGAGCTATGAACATGATAAGTGTCATTAAGTAGCCTTCTAAAACATGGTTGTTAATTGCTGCTTAGCACGCCATTCGCTGGCTGCTCCATGGACTGGTTAACTACTTCGTTACTGGTGGGTAGTTAATGTTTCCAGAATTCTAGCAGCCTACATCAGATAAGGGATGGCTTGTGTACAGATCTTTGCCTATATGTGATTCATTTTTAAGAAAAGTTTATAATTAAAATTTCTCAGTCAAAAGGAAAAGTCAATCTCCAGTGCGGGCTGTATAGGAGGCAGCTGATCCCTGATTCTCTCTCATCATTGATGTTTCTATCTCTCTCTCCCACTCCCTTCTTCTCTGAAATCAATAAAATATCTTTTTAAAAGGGGGTCCCTGTGTTTGGGGAATTCCTATTCTGCTGGGAGTTGGGTTTTCACACAACAAAAGAGGAGACAGGATGAGAAGGGTGTGATCTGTGGAATCAGGGGGCCCCAGGGTGTACAGAGGACAAATGTCCCTTCTGTCTGGGAACCTGGGGGCTCTCAGAGAAGGACCAGTATTGCGAGAGTCTCAGGTTTGGAGGGTGTGGCTTTTGGAAGCAGGTGGACAGACTCAGGGGAAGTGGATTCCAGGGGCGGGCACAGCAGTCTGGACAATGTCTGGGGGGCAGGTCAGGGTTGGGGTACAGGGGGTAGGAACAGGGCTGGGGAGGGGGCTGAGGGCACAGGGCAGGCATGGGGCCTGCTCCTTGAGCAGCTTAGATGTTTGGGGAGCCCTGGGGGCAGGATGCTGAGCAGGGCTGGCCTCAGAAGCTCTGCTTGGGCCCCTAGAGAAAACGCCCCAGGGCCGGGTGTGAAAACGGTGTGGAAACTGCCAGGTTAGAGACCCAGAAAGACAGGACAAAGGAGGGGGTTTGCAGCCAAACAAGGAGAAAACAGCCCCTCAAAGACACAGCTCTCAGAGCTGGAGCCCCTCCTGGCCTGGCAGTGGGACAGCGGGTGCCATTAGGGCAGGGGCGGAGCTTGGCTCAGGTGCTGCAGTGGGAGGGGGAAGAGGGTACAGAGCTCTGCTGGGTGGGGTGGGGCTGAGCATTCAGTCTGCCCTTTGACAGCGAAACACACTGTGCCAACCAGAAGGCGGCCTGTGCCTCGACCTCCCTTTCAGCGCGGAGAGAGAGAGAAAGCAGCAGCCAAGTGCTCCCTCCTCCACTCCCAATTCACCGAGAGCTTCTAACAAGGCAGCTGAAGAACATCGGACGGGAAATTGAGGGGAAGGACCTCCCCCAGGTGTGGCACTTGTGTGACTGAGGCCCCATGGGATAGATCACCAAGGTTGTGGGCTCCATACCATTTAGAATACACACAAGTCAACAAGTCAACCCATGAATACATAAATGGTGGGAACAACAAATTTCTCTTTCTCTCTCTTTCTCTCTCTCTCTCTCTCTCTCTCTCTCTCTCTCTCTCCCGTAAACTCCCTCCTCCCCTCCAACCTTTCACCCCCAGCCTGAGACCCAGCAATGGAATCTGGAATTGGATTGTGGGAGAAAACCGGATGAGTCCCCCTCCCCTGCCCCTTGCTCATGGCTGAGGGTTGAGCTGGGCCTCCACAGTGGAGCTGCTGGACCTTGGTTTCCGGTAAGACTCTCTTCCCCCAGACCATTGGGGTCCCCTCAGACCCCTCTGTCTCTGGGCTCTGAAGAACATTATCACTGGGGAAGGAGGCCAGGGTTTTGATGCTGAATGACAATAGCATTTGTTTTTCTTAGCTAATAGCCCAGTGTCTCTAATTCAAACCTACTTAACTAATTGAACGAAAAAGAATGCTAATGGTCCTGGCTGCTAGACTGTATTTAAAAGCAATTGTTCTCCATCAATGAATCCCGTGACTGATTGATTGCATGAGAGATGTATTTGCTACCAAACAGCTGGCCGTCTCTGATGGAGATCCCCGGCCTTGACTGGATCACAGACATGATGGGATCTGCACGTTTCCAGCCACAGGTGACTGTGTCGTAAATGCTTGTGGAACAGGGATGGGCCGGCCACCCTGCCTCCGTAGCTGTTCCCAAGGCTGAGAGAGAGCCGGAAGGCTGGGGAACATGCGCCCTTGCTCTATAGCAAGCATCGCGTCTTCTGGGGGCTTCACAAGGGCAGGAAGGTTAAAACCCATTCTTTATGTTAATATATTTTTTATTAACTTCAGAGAGAAAGAGAGAGGGAGAGAGAGAGAGAAATATCCATGATCGTAGAGGATCATTGATTAGCTGGCTCCTGCCCACCCCGCACTGGGGATGGAGCCTGCAACCCAGGCACATGCCCTGACCCCTGAGCCCTGACCAGGAATGGAACTGTGACCTCCTGGTTCATAGGCCGCTGCTCAACCACTGAGCCACGCCAACCAGGCTAAAACCCATCTTACATGGGACATGCCAAGGTCACTTCGATGAATGCTCTGTATTCTTCGAGCTTCTGATCCATCCAGGCATCAGTTCTACACACACTTCCAGGCCTGAGAGGAGGAGATATGGGTTGAGGGTTTGCCAGTGGCTGCTCCTACTCCACCTGCATCTCCCAGATCAGCCTTCTAGGCTACCCCAGACTGCGGCATGAGGGCGTCACATCCCCCTTTTCAGGTGAGGAAAGTGAGGCTCCTTATGCCATCCGCGTGCAACCTAAGTAACTCTTATTTCGCGCTGGTGTTTCCCACGTGTCTCTCCCCTAGACCAGTCCTGTCTGTGGCTGCGGCTCTGCCTGTTTGTGGGCCCTGGAGCCCTGCCTGTCACAGGACCAGCAGCAAAGGTTGTGTCCTGCGGACTGCCCCGCCCCCTGCAGCTAGCCGACCTGGATTCAAACGTCAGCCCCATCACACCAAACAGCCAGAGCCACGTGACCAGCTGCTTAGCTGCTTTGTGTTTGAATTTCCTCGGCCAGAGAACAGAGATAAACAGCACACACCTCGTGGCTGTTGCCCAGGGTGCTTGGAACAAAGTAGATGCTCAACAAACAGTGGCTTGTATCACGGCTACATCTCGTGCTCCATAAATATTGGTTGAAAGAATAAAGAAACTTATCTCTGGTCAGGACCAGTGTTCTTTCTGGGTAACATTTGGAAATATCTAGAATGCTCTGCCTGCCAGTGTGGCTCAGTGGTTGAATATCGACCTCTGAACCAAGAGGTCACCGTTCAATTCCCGGTCGGTACTCATGCCTGGGTTACAAGCTCCCACCCCAGTAGCAGGTATGCAGGTATTCTCTCTCATCATCAGTGTTTCTATCTCTCCCTCTTTCTTCCTTTCTGAAATCAATTTTAAAAAATCCTATATAATAAAAGCCTGATATGTAAATTGTTCGATGCGGAGTTCCACCACTCACTATCATGTGCACTGGACACCAGGGGGCAGCGCAGAACATGGCAGGCATCAGTGATGCAACACTGGCAGCGAGTGGCAGTGGAGATGCCCAGGCCCCATGGGCCCCAATGAGAGCAGGTTCGCAGCGGGGTGGTAGAGCAGGTGATCTGGTGGCACCAGGCCAAGGCGGGTGTGAGCTGGAGCCTAATCGCCCTGCAGAGGGTGACCGGCAGCAGCAGTGGAGGGTGGGGCCTCCACCTGGCTCTCAGGTGCTGAGGGAGCCAGGTGAGGGGCCTGGCCCCAATCAATCATCCCACAGGCAGGATGGTAGAGCAGGTGATGGGGCGGCACTAGGCCACAGCCGGTACCAGGCAGGGCTGTGAGATAGGGGACAGAAGCTGGGGCTGTGAGGCTGAGGGTGTGAGCTGGGGCTCGATCTCCAGAGGTCACCCCAAGGGACCCCACCTGTGCACAAATTCATGCACCAGGCCTCTAGTATTTTAGAATCCTCAACAACTGCTAAGTGTTTAAAATGGTATATTTCATCCTACGCTGGGAGAGTTTGTAGCTGTTAAGTGTCATACCGGATAGCACATGTTCACAAACAAAGGACATGCTCAGAAGGCAGATTATGGTAGGATGCATGCTATTTAATTCTGGTTTTACAGGAAAGATTTTTAAAAAGTTGTACCCGGTCAGTAGCTGGAGCAGCACCAGCCAGGTGATTGTTTCTGGTGGAACTCATAACTTGTTTTGTTTTACAGATTACATTTCAATCTTGGTTTTTATAAAGTCTCCCCATCAGTATATATTTTTCTCTTAAATGTCAGAGGGAAAAGAAACAACAAGCATTGTCTGAAGCACACAAACATGAGAGGTATAAACAAACTGGAACTCCTGCGTGTTCCGTAAAGACCAGATAATAATACCTACAATCTAGAAAGAGGTCTCATCAGTGAAAAAAAGTCATTCCAACACACAGCCAGGCAAGAAAGCCAGCACGCTCCACTCACACACACCTGCACAACCGAAAAGATGTGCAAACCAGTAACTACCCTACGCGTGAAAATATTTATCTCCCCTGATAATCCGACCGAGGCAGCTTGAACAAAATCAAAGTCCTATTTTTAGTGCTATTGAATGATATTCATCAGGATGGCTGAGGATGGTGACTCAGGCCCTCACACCGAGGGGCGAGCATCTAAATGTGGGCATGCTTTTTATAGAAGGCAATTTGTAATCACTGGTGACACACGATGCCACCGAGACCCAGGGTTGTCTTGACAATTTCACCTCTAGAAATGCTTTCCCAGGAAAGAGTCGTTAGGTATGCTTCAAGGATGCTTCCTGCTGCTTCATTCTCCATATCTCCTTCCTCATGTGGCAGCAACCAGCCCTGGCCGGCTGGCTCAGTTGGGTGGCAGGAGTGTTGTCCTCAAGGTCGCAAATTGCATAACCATTCAGAGCACATTCAAGTCAAGCAATGAATGAGTGAAACAACAGGCAATGTTGCTCTCTGTCTCTTTCACCCTCCCTCTCTCTTCCTTCCTTTACCTCTTCCCCTCCATCTATATAATAAAACCCCAATATGCAAATCAACCAAAGGGTGGAATGACTGGTCGCTAAGAACTGACCACCAGGGGGCAGACGCTCCATGTGGGAGCTGCCCCAGTGGTCAGTGTGCTCCCTCAGGGGGAGCACCACTCAGCCAGAAGCCAAGCTCGTGGCTGGTGAGTGCAGTGGCGGTGGCAGGAGCCTCCGTGGCAGCACTGAGAAGCGGTGAGCCAAATGGTAGAGGGCAGCAAGCCGGCAGCCGGTAAGAAGGGAGGGGTCCTGGACTATGACAGGGATGTCTGTCTGCTGCTCAGGCCCGTTCCCTATAAACTGGCAGGTGTGCAGGGGTACCAGACCACACAAGGGCACAGGCTGGGCTGAGGCACCTCCCCATCTCCAGTGCATGAATTTCATTCACCAGGCCTCTAGTCAATAAATAGAAATTTAAAAATGAGAATGATGTAGATGATCAACAAAAGGGAAATGAGGAGCCGAGACCGGTTTGGCTCAGTGGATAGAGCGTTGGCTTGCAGACTGAAAGGTCCCAGGTTCGATTCCGGTCGGGGGCATGTACCTTGCTTGAGGGTACATCTCTACTGTGGGGCATGCAGGAGGCGGCTGATCAATGTCTCTCTCTCATCGATGTTTCTGACTTTCTATCTCTCTCCCTTCCTCTCTGTAAAAAATCAATAAAATATATTTTTTTAAAAAACACAACAACAAAAGGGAAATGAGGAAACACATTGTGATAGAATGCAGACGTAGAATAGCTGATACACAGTTATCAACATGATGCCTTCAAGAAGTATTTAGAGAAACAGAAACACACTTTTACTACCAGGTAGGAGAGGCACAATACTGAATGACTCAAATGTGTTCTGCGCTACGGACCTGTCAGTGCTCAGGCATTCAAGGGCAGTGGGCAGGACTGGGTGCTGATAAGAACAGCAGCTTTATGCTTGTGTTTCTGATTGGATGACACAAAAGAAGTAAATGAGTATTAAAGGAACAGTCAGGAAAAAGGAGGAGGAGGAGGAGTGAAGGAAAATGAGGTGGAGGGAAGGATGAGGGGGGAGGTGGAGGATGGTGGGCTTCTGAGGCTTAAGGCCAAAGAAGAGAAAAGGAGCCCAAAGGCCCCCCACACCCACAGAGACCATGTCGGTGTCAAATGTCCCAGGTGGAACACACCATCGCTGGGACAAAGCGTGGCTGCAGCCCACTGTGGTGAGAACTGTATCAAGTCTGCAGGCGTGTCATTGGGTTTACAAGTCCCATGCCAGTGCGGAGTATCAGCCTTGGGTGGTCCGAGACCAGCTACACACACACACACACTCTGTCAGTCCTCCCAATAACAACACAGGTATTTCCAGTCCAGTTTCATAGATGGGTAAATCGAGGCCCAGAACAATGAAGTAGCAGGAATCCAGGTTAGAAAACAACACTGCCAGAGTCAGACCTCAAAAGCAAATGTGTCTCTCTTTCATCGATGGTTCTAGCTCTCTGTCCCTCTCTCTTCCTCTGTAAAAAATCAATAAAATATATTAAAAAAATAAATAAATAAAATTTAAAAGCAAATGTGTCTGATTCCTTATTTCTTCATTGATCGACTTGATCACTGTTGACCAAATCTCTACTAAGTGCCATGCCCAGTTGGAGACCACAGAGCTTCAGCTATGACCAGAACATGTGTGGTGCCTGTCCTGGTGGATCTTGTGATTCAGTTGGAGAGTCAAAGAGGAGTGTGAGCAAGTATACACACACCCCTATGTACAGAGAAGGGGAGCATGAGTGTCTTGCCAAGTCCTTGTAAGCCCCCTAGACTAAGTGTATCGGTTAGATTTGCTGTGTAAGAATCAAACCCCGAATGCTGCACCCGAAATAATAGCTACCCGGCCCATAGGACTTGAGGTTGGCAATTTGGATTGGCATTGCTGGCACTTCTGCCAGCCTGGGCGGGCTTGCCTACTCATGGGTCTGGGGCCATGGCTGGCTTAGGATGACCTTGTTTGGGGGGCGGAGACCTCTCTCCTTGTTGTACCTCGTTCCCTCCAGCACAATGGTTCTCAACCTTCCTAAGGCCGAGACCCTTGCATACAGTTCCTCATGGGGTGGTGACCCCCAACCATGAAATGTTGCTACTGTGATGCATCGTGATGTAAATATCTGCATTTTCCGATGGTCTTAGGCGACCCCTGTGAAAGGGTTGTTCGACCCACAGGTTGAGAACCGCTGCTCCAGCAGGTCAGTCCCAGCCTGTTGGCAGGCCAGTCTGTTTCCAAGGGCCAAGCCTGAACGCCAAGCCCTCTGGCTTCACAGCCGCGTCTCAGTTGGCATCCTACATGGGATCATTCCATCCAGCAAAGCCAGACACATGGCCCGTCCCCATGTCAGTGGGAAGGGCTCCAAAAACCGGGACTCGGGCAGCATTCACACACGGAGCCCACAACTCGGACCATCAGCAGGGATGCCTATGCTGAGCCAAGCGGACTCAGGAGAGGAAAGAAAGGCCTACCCCTGAGAAGGTGGCCCCATCCCCATCCCCAGCCCCCAATGCCTCCCCCTGACACGGGCAGAGAGGAAAGCAAGCTCAGCACAGTGTGCAAGCTGGAGAGATGTGGGGCGATGACGTGTCCCTCAGCTCGGCCCGATCCCCGCTCTCTCCCGTCTTCTCTCCAGACCCCACGGAAGCACCGGTCTCCGCACAGGAAGGAGATGACTCAGCCGGGTCTGGGCCCAGCGGGGGCTGCGCTGCCCGGGGCCGGCCCGGGGGGATGCAGACAGCGCCAGCCCCCCCCCCCCCCCCCCGAAGCCAGCGTTTCTCCCCCTCGGCCAAGTGCTCTGTGGGTTGAGCCTGAAGCCAGTGACACTCAGCAGGCGGCCCGGGTCATGTTCCCGGGACGTTCCCAATCCAAACGGGATTGAAGACGGGGGTTGGGGGGGAGGGATTGGCAGGAGGGTTCTAGGGAGGAGGGCCCGAGCCCTGCTCTTTAAGTTGGCAAATGTGCAGCTCAAAGGCCTCTCTCAGTCAAAACAGCCATGTCACCCCCTCCTGCCCGGCCGCGCTGGTTCTGATTAGCAGTGGAGGCTCCGCACACGTCCAGGGCGGCGTTTCTGGTCGGCGGCCGGGGAACAAGGACCCCTTTATTCGGGGAGGAAAAGCCGAGTCTGGCAGCTGGACCAGCTGCCTGGCTCCTGGGCACGGGGTCAAGGCTGCATCAAAAAGCGTTCCTTCCTGAAGGCCAAGGCCCCGGGCTCCATCCTGCGTGAGGCTCTGGAGGCGTGGAAACCCGCGGGAGGGCTGCTTCCCGGAGCCCAGAGCCAGTCAGGCGTTCGTGCTGTTCCCCTGACGGCCACCCTCAGACCAGGGCTGTGGGAGTTGCAGGCCCGGAGGAACTGGACACCCCCAGCAAGAAGCTGGCAACTAACACGGGTTTGGGCTCAGGGTCTGGACCTAGCTCCCTCCCCCTCCCCCCAGACTCCTGGCTTGCTGTGTGACTCCAGCCTTCTTGGTTCACCTCTCTGAGCCTCGTAGACAAGAAGGCCATGCTGGATGGGTGGGCTGTCTGTCCACAGTGGATGAACACAGCTCTGGCCTTGATACGCACAGCTGTGCCTCCCTCCCCACTGCCCAAGGCTGGCTGGGCCCTAGGGCGCCCCTCCTGCTCTGAGCCCAGGTCCAGGCCCCGCCAGGCCCCGTGCAGATGGCACGTCCCAGGAGCAGCACAGCCAGAGGGGAGGGGACTTCACTGCACGCGGTGCTTCCTCTGTCCGTCCTGTGGCTTCTGTAGCAAATGACCACAGACTGAGTGCCTTCAGATGACAGAGAGGCGTCCTGGGGACTCGAGGTCCCCATCAAGGTGGGCATGGGCTGTGGGTCCTGTGGGGTCCGCAGGGGAGACCTCGGTGCTGGCCTTTGCGAGCTCCCAGTGGCTGCAGGTGCTCCTGGGTTTGCGGCCCCATCTTCCATCTTCTTAAAGGCCTCTCAGCTCCGCTCTGAACTCCCATCCTCTGCTGTTTCTGACCTCCGGCCTCCGCCTCACCAGGGCCTGTGTGAGAACGTTCAGTCCTCACCAGGACCATCTGGAGCCCCTTCACTTGTCACACGGGCACCGTCCTCTTCCCGTGCCAGAGGGCAGCCTCGGGGCCTGGGGATTAGGATGGTGCCACCTTCTCAGGGATATACCATAGCCCAGTGGTTCTCAACCTTCCTAAGGCCGAGACCCTTGCATACAGTTCCTCATGGGGGGGTGACCCCCAACCATGAAATGTTGCTACTGTGATGCATCGTGATGTAAATATCTGCATTTTCCGAGGGTCTTAGGCGACCCCTGTGAAAGGGTCGTGCGGCCCCCAAAGGGGACGCGACCCACAGGTTGAGAACCAGTGCCCTAGCCCGCCCCGTCCCACTGGGCCAAGCAAGTGCCACGTTGGGCCCCCACGCTTGCTGACGATGGGATGTCCCTGATCGGCCACCTGGGACTCTCGAGGAATGGAAAAGAGCCTGGGAAGGCAGGGCGGGATTTCATGGTTTCCGCCGTGACCTGGCACCTAGCAGTGTCTCCCCTTTGCTCTCATGCCTGCAGCACAGCACGAAGGAAGCGAAGACATAGACATGGAGCAGACAGGTGGCCTAACTGGGCCCAGCTCCGAGGCCTAGTGCTCAGGTGGCTTAGCTCCTGGCGTCCTGCCGTGACCAGGTGCGGCTAGCACTGCTGTCCCCACGGTCCCCGAGAGGAAGCAGACACCCAGAGACCAAGTGTTTTCCCCCAGGGCTGCCCCAGCCCTTTGGGGACCAGGATGCACGCAGAGAACCACCAAGCGGATGCAGCACACTCTAGTCTTGTCTGGTAGGGAAGGTGACCGCGACCCTCCGGCAGCCCCATATGATGGAACCTTTGGCTTTCTCCCTGGGAACATGAGGACTGCCGAGGGCGTGGCCAGTGCCACAGGCCCATGGACGTGTGCTGTTCACGGGACACGGGAGGGATCCAGGGACATGCCGAAGAGCGGGTGCTGTGGAAGCAGGAGTCCGAGTGCGTTCATCTCTCGCCTTCCGAGTTACTGCAGCCCTTGCAGAGGGCTGTCTGCATGCTAACGCGGCGGGTGACATACATTCTTATGAACTGGCGTCGTCCACAGCCTTTGCAGATCCAGCCGCTTCTTTCTCCAGGTGATATGTGGGTGTGACAGGTGATGTCGCCATGTGTGAGGCTGAGCAAACAAGGCCACGGCCATCCTTTTTATCATCTGTGCATGTGCGTGTGTGTGCATGTGTGTGTGTGTGTGTGTGTGCGCGCGCGCGCGCGCGCTCAGGGGTAGAGGGAGGATTTCAAGAATAAGATTTAAGGAAGAAAATCAATAAACGCAGACTTTTCCATAAAACCTTCAGGGAGAAATATCCCTCCCTCTCCCTCATGTATATTAAAGGAACGGAATTCACGGACTTGCACAGAGCAACCCGGGGTGATGACGGAGGGAGCGGAGGGATTAAATCATCCGGGCATGGGAGGCCCCCGGAAATACGTGACAGAGAGGAGAGGAAGGGATGCAGGAGATGTGACCAGCTAGACTCACTGTAGTTCCACCTGAGCTAAGAGAAAGACCACCAGGATTCTCTCACGTTCACTGAGAACTCTAACCCGGAGGCAGGGAAGAAGGGGAGCCAACATTTCGGTGGAAGCTGCTCTGTGTGGGGACCCCTCAAAAACGTCCTCTCACTCAGCCTCACTTCATCAGGCTGGGCCTCTCTTCTGGATGGAAGCAACTTGCCACAGGATGTCAGGAAGAGGCCACCTCCTGCCACACTGGTGGTATCTGGACCTGGGGTGAGCTGAGTGACAGCGGACAGAACAAGGAAGTATCTGAGCCTTGTGCCCCTCAAGGAAGAAGTAGACGCCGTCTGTGTCCCTTGCAATGTCTCCCCTGGATTTAGGCCACATGTTCCCTGAGAACACCCCCTAAAGGGTTCCAGCTTCCCCAGATGTCTGGCTCCATCTGAAACAGGAAGGGGAGGAAGGCAAGGAGAAACTTCCGGGCAGGCTGAGCAGAGATAACCGGCAAAAACCAGCCTCGCCGTGAGGTGTCTGATTTACAAACTAAAAGAGGGAGGCCCGTGAGAGTGGCTACTTATTTATCCGTTTCAACCTACTCTACAAATCGCGTTCACAAAGTAAAACACTAATAACAAGCAGAGAAAGATGAACCAGGTCCCACCACTCGATCGTCTTAGGACACGATAGGAACCTGGACAGAGACCAATGTCCCCCTCGTCCCTCTCCAGCAGCCCCGGAGCCCCCGTGCAGATAATGATGTTCACTCAGCCCAGGGTGTTCTGAGCCCAAGTAGACATTCTCCCGAAGAGAAGAGGAGGCAGCAGGCCCAAGCTGGCACGTTCATTATACTCTTGTCATATCCCTCAGCCTCTTTGCCTTTCTCTCTGGTTCCTAAAACTCCCTAGTAAGTGGAGACCTGGTTATGGGGGTACAAGACACTGCAGGGCACTATTTCTAGGAGTCCTGTTTCTTCAACCCATCAGTCCTGGTCTATATCCGCTGGGGCCTGACACAGCTCTGATGTTACCCTCACAGCAGCAGGACACAGTGTGTTCCTGGCTACTCTCCCAACACACAAACCTCATCGCAGCTCCATGACGAAAGCGATCAATGTCACAATGGATGGCATCTTCCTGGCGAGTGGAGAAGTTCTTTCGTTTAGTGGCATGGCCCGTGCAGAGAGAAGTGTATGTCATTAGGATGACTACAAATAAAATGGGCCGGGCTATGAGTGGTTGAGTGGAGACCTATGAACCTGGAGGTCAGGGTTCTATTCCTGGTCAGGACACATGCCCGGGTTGTGGGCTCCATCCCCGCTAGGGGGCGTGCAGTAGGCAGCCGATCAATGATTCTCTCTTATCAATGATGTTTCTATCTCCCTTTCCCTTTCTCATGCTGAAATCAATAAAAATCTACTTTAAAAAATAAATCAACTAAAATAGGCCTGCAAACATGCCTGTTCTGCCTTTTTGTTTCTATTATATAAGTTGCATCAAGAAAACACAGATCATGACTAAGCAGAGGAAAAAACAAACAGACCTCATGGCCCAGTGACACGTTCACTCTGTGGGTGCCCCGCCCAGCCTTTCCCTCCTGCCTGGGGTCACCAGTTGACGATGGGGAATGAGCTCATTTGTGTAAACGGCAAGGTTCCATTGGAAAATCAATACATATATTGATTGATGAGGAAATTGGAGGAAATAGAGAAGAGTATAATGAAGAACATTCCCAAACGGTTGCCATTTCTACCATCCAGTTAACGACCGATGTTAATGTTCTGATACACCCCTCCCCCTTTTGATTTTGTAATATTCGTGCATTTGCATAGATGCACCAGCTTCCCTGGAAGGCGAGATTTGGGGGCAGACCTAAATGTCAATCTCAATTCAACAGCTGGGCGACCAGAGCAATGGCCACCCTGTCTGAGCCTCCATGTCCTCACCCATCAAAGGAGGGGCACTGCCACCTACTTCCTGGGTCTGGGTGAGATGAAGTCATGGAAGACTTAGGTTCAGTGAGTGTTACCATTATTGTGATTATTCTCATTTCTATGGTGTTACATAGGGCACAAGTGTCACCATCCTCTGTAAATATGCGAGGCACAGTTTTCCACTCACTGTTATATCAACAACATTTCTCGTCGTTACTGGAAAATCTTGGCAATACTAGGTCTTCGTAAAAACAATTCTGCGTAGCCTCCCATGACTTGCCTGGCCTGCAATGTATTCAACTCAACGGCTCTTGGGGTGAGCTCTGGGGTCCCTCGCCTCTCCCTACCTCCCGTAAAGGTGTGAGGGACCTGTCCACGCTTCCCCGCTCTTCTCCCACGCTGGCAGGCTGTCTAGGGAAGGGCTCACAGAAGAGAGGCGGGGTCTTGACGCAGACAGTAGGGAGAAGTGATTAACGTTCGTGGCAAACGTTGCCGATTTCCATTGCCAGGATGAGCTCCATGCTTGTGCTCCCAGCGGTGGGCGGGACATGTGTTTCTCTGTCCAGCCGCTCCAACCACAGGAATTCATTTGTGTGGAATTCGCCGGGAGCCCAGGCACTGGTCTCTCTGGGGCTTCTGGAGGCACTGATTTTGCCCGGCACCGGCCCATCCCTTTGTTCGGCCTAACTGGCCACATTCATCAAAAGAGCTGCTCCGGCTGCTTAGGCCCTCTCCCCCTGCACCGAGTCCTCTCTCATCCATAACCATCAGTGGCTTCAGAAGGCGAGTTCACGGGAAAGGTGGCATTTCCCAAGAACACCGTCTGCCAAGAAGGCCCCTCTGAGGCTCCCGGGAGCTGGAAGGCGTGGGCACAGTGGTCTTTCCCTAAGAGATGCTCCTATAGCCCCTCGGTGGTGGCGAGATGTGATAGAGCTAAAGCTATGCCTTAGCTTCATCCCCTGGGCACATTAGAGGACTACATTTCCCAGCTGCCTCGTCATCAGACCAGGGCCACATTGCTGAGCTCTTCCCAGGAGAATGTGGGCAGAACCAGTGACCCTCGCAGTCTGAGGGAATTAGGAGCACAGCCCATTCCCTACCTCTCCCTCACTCTCTTCTTCTTCATCTCCTCCTCCTCCTCCTCACCCTCACGCTCCTTTTCTTTCTCCTCCTCCTCCCCCTCTTCCTCCTCATTTTGTTTCTCCTGCTTCTTCTTTTTCTCTTTCCCTCTCCCTCTCTTTCCTTTTCTATCCCTCCATTCTTTCTCTCTCTTCTTCTTCCTTCTCTCTCTTCCCCCCTTCCCCCCAATCCACGTTATAGAAATGAAGGCCCAAAACTGAGCCTTTGCGATCTGTCGCAGCAGCTAGAGCTCCTTACCCTCTTCCAGCAAAGGAGAGAGGGATGGATGCTGACCTCTGAGTGAAGAAAGCAGCCTACCCATTAGGTCCTGGGGCCTCATCCTTGGAGAATGGTGCCCAGGGGACCGTGATGGGACAAAGACACCATGGCGACTCACAGAGAAAGGATCTGTGTGTCAGGGAGGGTCTCCGACCAGTCCTACAACAGCCGAAGAGGTGACCCCAATACAGTGCTCAGAAGTGTGGCGGAGGGCGAGCTCCACCATGCCCCCCATGTCCTGAGAGGCCTGTTGGCCCAGACTCTGCCGGAGCCTCGGGTACTGATGGATTCGGGTTCACTGTGTGCTTGAACTTGCCGATCACTCACCCCTCACAAAAGCAGGGCCTTTGCTGTGAGCTTCGGCCCAGGAGCTGGTCGGCCTGGCTGGACTGGCCAGCCTCCGCCCTGGTGCCTGGGGGAGCAGCTCAGGGCTGGCCCAGCTGCCTGGGCGCCTGGGGAACACGCTCCTCGGGCTCCCCAGAACAATGGCTGCTTTCACGGCGCAGGGTCTCAGCAGCTGTGCGTGACTGGCAGCGCTGGGGTCCCTCCTCCAGGGAAGCAGCTGTGGTCGCCGTGAGGAACCCCGCTGACCCGCGGTGATCCAGCTCAGTGAGGGGGCAGTGGGGAGGGCTTTATCTGACCCTTCCCCCAGCGGGTGTTAGAGCTGCCGGGGATCAGGGACAGGAAGGTCCCCAATATGGCTAAAGGCAGACCCCTTGCTCAGGGGGGTGAAAGTTTGAGCTGAAGAGTCCATGTTGGAAAAGGAGGACACACCGTGCCCCCGAGTGCGGGGAGGAATGGGGAGGGAATGATGTGGCTGGGACCTGGGATACAGCCTCTGAGGGGCAGAAAGAAAGACCAGGAAAAGTCAGGCAGACACACTCAGATGTCTGTCTACGTGGCCTTAACCTTCACAGCACCGTCTACAGCCGCAAAGCACTGGCAACACTCTGGCCGCCTGACACCAGGAGGCGGGTTCAGTAAAGCCGGTCGGTGCAGAGAGACAGCTCACTCAGATTCAAATGCCAACTGAAGTGCCCGTCTTTCCTCGAGTCCTCCTCCCTGCCCCTCTGTGTGGCTGTGCTCCCAGGATTCCTGGTTCAGCGTCTTTTATCCTAACGCCAGGAACCATCTTGCACGTGATTCAAAATCCAACTGCAGGGCCTGGCCTTTCCCTGAGTTTTCCTCCCTGCCCCTCGGTATGCCTGTGCTCCCAGAATTCCCAATTCAGCACATTTTATCCCCACGACTGGTTACTTGTCTGGCTCCGGCTCAGACACAGAACCTGCAATTTATTTTTCCTCCTACAGGAGGCCCTCAGACGGATCACACAGTAGATGCTCAATTAACGATGTTTCTGCCAATCATTATCTGCACTGTCCCTTAGAGACTGATTTCAAACTTGGAGAGAAAACTCTGATTTAGTTTGTGTGTGTGTGTGTGTTTTTTTTTTTGGGGGGGGGGGGGAGAAGGGAGGCAGGGAGTATGAAGCTAACACCCCCTCCTTTGATTTTACCACAGTCCCCATCGCCTCTCCTGCCCCTGGTTTTCATGTGGAATGAAAAGCGAGTGTAAAAACGTGGCATGGCATGAAAGCTGAGCCACAAGGCGAGCCCCACGGATGGATGCACTTCAAACGGGGACTTGAAACATGCAAAATAAGAACCAGCTTGGCCAGCCCAGGGGAGCAGAAGCCGGGCCCTCGGTGACTCTGTCAGAGGGTCTGGAAAGAGGCTTTGATTTCATATATTTTGAATTATATTGATTGAAATTCAAAGCTAAAGCCAACATACCACATTTCCTTTGGTCAGAAGTGAAGTGTGAAAGGAGCGTTTTGGGTTCTCGGTTGGATGCACAGCTCGGGGTTTAAAGTGTGACAGGCTGTGGCGGTTTTGGGTTACTGGAAACTTCAACATTCCACTCGCCCAGTCGTCCAAGGAAATCAGAGAGATTGAAAACACGGCATCGCAGAGAACGGGAATGTCGGGGGAGGTTGGTGAGGGTTCCCCGAAGCCCTGGGAATGGCCCTGGCACCCTGGCGTTGCCGTCATTCCCACGGTGGCTGCCGCAGGACGTCGGTGAAGTGGCTCACAGAACGGACCGCAGACGCTCTCTCACCCTGGGCCTCGGGAGTCTCATGCTGTGGGGACAATGACACGCGCTCTGTTTTCACTGCAGACACGCCTGCAGCCGGGGAAACCCATGCGTGGTTATCATATGCAGAGGGAGGGTTTCGTGGGATGAACCAAGTGGACACTGCTTGGGGCAAGACAGTCGTTTGCCTTTTAAGAGTCAGCCTTTGTAACTTATTATGTTACAAATTCCCTGAAATTGGAGAGGGTGAGTATGTGGTAGTTGGTCATTATATTCAGTTTCAGTTTTGTGCTGAGCAATACACATAAAGCCTTATCTCCAAGGAGGCCAACATTCTCCCCTTAACAAGAAACAAAAACACAGGACCACCTATCCTATATAATAAAAGCCTAATATGCAAATTGACCAACTGGTAGAACAACTGGTCGCTATGACGCGCACTGACCACCAGGGGGTAGACGCTCAATGTGGGAGCTGCCCCCAGCCTGCGGGCCCCAGACCAGCCAAGATGGGTGCCAGTAGAGGCCCCTCATCATCTCACCAGTTGCCCCACAGATCTGCCCTGATTGCCCGCTAGGCCTAGGGACCCTACCCGTGCATGAATTTTGTGCACTGGACCTCTAGTAACAAATAAAAGGTAATTAAGCACATATCAATTCTAGAAAAGAGAACATCCAAGAATTTAGAAATAAAAAGAGAACCTTTTTTTGCTCTATAGGGGTGGGATGTGCATGTAGGTTTTCATGACTAGAAACTTAATGCCCTCATTGGGGCAAGGGATGGGATGGTAAGCCTTAGAGGAAAATTTCTCCCAAAACAATCCTTTATAATATATTCATTTAAAAGAATTAAAGGTGCAATCATGAGAATAAAACGGTAACAAGAAAGAAGATGTGTGATTAAAGAATGATAAGGTTAGAAAAGTTACCCTACAGGACTCATATAAGTAAAAATTATAGTTGTTGAAATGAAACCCCGAAGGTTACATTTTGGCATTTATTAACAGTAGAATAGTCTGATTGAACTAACTGTCTCACAGTAACAACTATCAGACCTGAAAAAGAAGAAAAAAAATCAACCATCTGTAGCTACTGGAGAGCAAATAAAAGCAGCAAAAACTGAAAGGAAGTCCACTGTTGAAAGACATAAATGATACTGGGTGAGATTTCTGGTCTTGAGACTTTTTTCCTGAGAGCACTCTCCAGCCCGGTCAGCAGGACCAGGACAAAGCCCTTGCCCTTCCTGCTTCCTGCTGAAGAGGGAGGAAGTTGAGGAATACCAGCATGGCTGACCATAAGGGGAAAGATACTAAAAAGCAAGAGGCGGAAGCTATGCATCATCAGTGCACCTGACTAAATCCTCAGAGAACTGCTGAACTGTGCACAATTGGGAGGTGCCATAGGGTCTTGGTAAAATGGTAGCTAAAACCAAGAGAACTGCAGGGACATCTGAGAAGCTGCTCACCACAGGGGAAACAGAACGGGGAGTTCTATTCCAGCCAAGTTAACAGCCTGCTAGACAAGAAAGTAACAGTCCTCAGAGGAACATAACTCAATCCGGTGTCTCGACCATGTATCACTCACAATATCTGAGGTACAGAGAAAGATCATTAGATGTGCAATAGGTGAATGTGATCTTAGTCAAGAAAAGGAAGTTAATGGAAACCATCTCTGAGATGAGCCAAGAGTCTTAACTAGCAAGTACTTTAAGCATTGGTGCACTATCAGGGTCCTATGGTGCACACATTAGTTTTGGATAGATATTCTAAACTAGAGGTCCAGTGCACGAAATTCATCACAAGGTCCCTAGGACTGACCAATGATCGAGGGCCCCCCATTGGCACTCACCTTGGCTGGCCTGGTGCCACCTGCTCACCAACTGGCTCCGCCCCCTGCAGCCCCTGCCAGTCATCTCCCTATACAGTGTAGTACAGTGGTACCTTGAGATACGAGTGCCCTAATATACGAGATTTTTGAGATACGAGCCATCGAGCGAGCAATTTTTGCTTTGAAATACGAGCAACATTTGAGATAGGAGTAATAGCATGGATCGGCCGGCTGCACACGACCCACCAGTTTACCGAGACTCGAGCGTCTCATAGTTTCCCACGCCTCAAGGTTACGGAACGAATTAAACTCGTATCTCAAGGTACCACTGTATATAGATTATATTGTATTATGTAAGTAAGGTCTTACATTTATGAAAAGGATCTCCATCAGAAGGATTAAAAAAGAAGAACAAATTAAACGTATTTCTTAAAATAAGTAAGAAATAAAATAGCTAAAACCAGAAATTAATTAATTAAAAAATGTTTTCTAAAAATTATTTAATGTAATCAATAATCACAATAAAACTTACCCAAAAAAATAAAAGGAAGAAAAAAGGTAAAATATCAATATGAAAAATGAGTCAGGGGGATATCATGAGTGATCTTACAGCCTTTAAAATAATATTTAAAAAAATGTTATGACCAATTTAGATTAAATAGACAGTGCCTTTACCAAAAATGATATGACACAATTAAAAATATGAATATTTTCCAAATTGTTTTATGAGTCATCAAAACCCTAAACTTGACAAGTCATAAACCAGAATTTATGATTAATATACATATTTAAATCATTAGCAAAAGATGAGAAGATTTAATCCAGGCAAATGTAAAACAAAATTACAAACATACTGACCAAATGAGGTTTACCCCAGGAGTAAAAAGTTTAATATTTGAAAATTAACCATAGATAGAAAAATGCATCTTACAACACTGAATATCTATTCATGATAAAAACTCTCACCAAAATAAGAATAGAAGGGAATTTACCCAATCAGACAAAGGGATTGTATTAAAAACCCATAACTAACTTCACACTAAATGAAGAATCACTGAATTGTTTTCCCTAACATTAGAAATGAGGCAAAGATGGTCCTCATCCAATACAGAAGGCAAGAACACTAAATAAAATGCATAAATATTGTGAAGCAAAAAGTAACATTGTCTCTTTTCTCAGACAACTAAACTGTTAAGTTAGAAAATACTTAGTAATTTAATAAACAAATGAACAAAACACTAAGAAACTAGAGACTCAGAATACAATGTCAATATACCATTCTAGAGGCTCAGTGCATGAAATTTGTGCATGGAGGATGGGCATGTGTCCCTCAGCCCAGCCTGCACCCTCTCCAATCTGGTATCCCTTGAGGGAGGTCCAACTTCCCTATCACAATCCAGGACTACTGGCTGCCAAGCGCTTACCAGTTTGCCTGCCTGATTGCCCCTAACTGTTTCTGCCTGCCAACCTGATCACCCCCTAACCACTCTCCTGCCTGCCTGATCAATGCCTTACTGCTCCCCTGCTGGCCCAATTGCCCCTAACTGCTCTCCCCTGCCAGCCTGGTTACCCCTAACTGCCCTCCCTACAGGCCTGGTCCCCCCAACTGCCCTCCCCTGCAGGCCTGGTCTCTCCCAACTGCCCTCCCCTGCTGACTTGATCACCAACAACTGCCCTCCTCTGCTGGCCATTTTGTGGTGGCCATCTTGTGTCCACATGGGGGCAGCCATCTTATGTGTTGGAATGATGGTCAATTTACATATCACCCTTTTATTAGATAGGATAACTTATTTATATAGTCTAGAGAACAAATTGTTTAATGTTACTTAAGGTAACATAAAATACATGGTAATAAATTTAAAATAAGAACAATATTTCTACACCAAAAACTATAATAATCACTGAGAGACATTAAGAAAAATTAAATAGATTACACCATATTTATGTATCCAAATTTCAATATTGTTAAAATGTCAGTTCTGCCCAAATGGATCAATAGATTCACCAGAAATTCAACAATTTCCTTAACACAATTTTAACTGGCTTGAGAAAGAGAAATTGGAAAGCATCCTATATAATAAAGAGTTAATGTGGTAATTAGACTGGATGGCAGAATTACCTTCTGGAAGGACCAGTGGGCAGGGCCATGGGGCTGTGAGGCACTCGGGCTGCAAGAGCAGAGTCTCTTGCACAAATTTCATGCACCGGGCCTCTAGGATTAGTATATTGATATGCTATGAATCTTACATGGCCAAAGCAAAAGACTAAAGCCAACATTTCACAAAGGGAGATGTGAAGTTTGACAACAGCCCCTGAAAAGTTCTCTGTATCCTCAGCCATCGGGGAAAGCAATAAAAACTACAGTAAGAGGTCAGCACACACAGAAAGTCTGAAATCAGGAGGATTTTTGCCAGTTGGTGTGGTTCAGTGGTTGAGCACTGACCTACAAACCAGGAGGTTATGGTCTGATTCCTGGTCAAGCCATATGCCTGGATTGCAGGCTCGATCCCTTCTGTGGGATATGCAGGAGGCAGCTGATCAATGATTAATTCTCATCATTGATGTATCTCTCTCTCTCTCTCTCTCTCTCTCTCTCTCTCTCTCTCTCCCTCTCCTTCCTCTCTACATCAATAATATATATCTATATATAAATAGATATATAGATAGAAATATATATATAATCCTTCTAAATTCATATGCATATATATGTATTTATTTAGAAGGATTATTAAAACCAAGTGTTGTGATAATCAAACACATGACTATTAATACTAGTGGCCCAGTGCATGAAATTTGTGCATGGGGGATGTCCCTCAGCACCCATTCCAATCTGGGACCCTTCGTGGGATGTCCAACTGTGGGATCAGGCCTAAACCAACAGTCCAATATCCCTCTCACAATCCGGGAACACTGGCCCCTAACTGTTCACCTGTCTGCCTGCCTGATCACCCGGCTGTTCGCCGGCCTGCTTGCCCTCAACTGCTCCCCCTGCTAGCCTGCTTGCCCCCAACTGCCCTCTCCTCCTGGCCTGATTGACCTAACGACCTCTGCCTTGGCCCCACCACCATGTCTTTGTCCAGAAGGATGTCTGGAAGAGCTCCCAGAAGGTCTCTGGTCTAATTAGCATATTACCCTATTATTAATATACATGTGACATAACCTCTTGGGAAAAGTTTAGCAATCTACATATTTAATTTACTTATAGCTTACCTTTTGAACCGATATTTCTAATCTTAGATATTTTCCCAGTAGGAATAAAGATGTACAACTTCTAACACTTTTGTACAAAAATGTCCATAACAACTTTATTCATAATAGCTGAAAACTGAAACCTATCAAATATCCTTTAACAGGAAATGGATAAGAAATAATCCTATATAATAAAATACTAATATGCTAAGTTTCTGACCATTTGACCATTCAACCACTCACTATGATGCATATTGACCCTGATCAGCACCAATTGGGAATGAACGAGCTGGGCCAGATATACCCTGAAGCCCTCCCATGATCCTTCCTCAGCCCCAATTATGCACTGGTGGGGTCCCTTGGCCAGGTCTGCACTCTCTCACAATCTGGGACCCTTCTGGGGATGTTGGAGAGCCTGTTTCCACTTGATCCCTGCAGGCCAAGGGGTCCTACCTGTGCACAAATCCATGCACTGGGCCTCTAGAAATGTAATAAAATGTTACTCAGCAACAACATTGAGTGAGTTTCTGATACATTTAACATCATCAGTAAATCTCAGATAGTATGCCGAGTGAAGAAAGCTACCCACAGAAATAGAACACACAATGTGATTTAATTTGTATAAAATTTCAGGACAGGCATAATGAACTGTGGGAACCCTGCCAGAGCTGCTGGATAGTCAAGGCGATTCAGAGTGTGAAGGACTTGTTGATAGGATGCCAGATGGCCAAGGCCACTCTGAACATGGGGATCTCAATCAGAATTTTCAAGGACCATGTCCAGGTGCACAGCAAAGTCACTACTTGCAAAGAAGCCTCTTTGACCTAAAAGTATAATATATGTTAGCCAGCCAATGTGCTGGGGAGGAAAGGGAGGCACAGAGGATGTAGCTACTGTGTGTGCAGGAAAGCTGGAGAGGTTGGAGAAGCTATTAGGGCAGAGCACCCACAGGCCCTCACTGTGTGAAGCAGTGAGCCTAGGGCAGCCAGCGGCTGCTCAGATAGTACCTGTGGGTACAGAGGCTAATGCTGCTTTGGTGGGAAAGATGCACTTGTTCACCAGCCAGTGTGCGGATGCCTGTATAGAATTTTGCTGGGAAGAACTGTCTTGTCTGGTGGCTATATGGCCACTGGCTTCTACAATGAAGACTCATTCTTATACACCCACAGCATCTCATGGCTTCTCCATCTAAGACCTGGTGTCCAAGGAGGTCCAGCCCCTGGCAGAGGGGCTCAGACCCAACAGTTAGTGTAGCGACCCTGACATTTGGTGTAATTGAGCAGAATTCAGAAGAATATCGGAACTCAGAGCGGCTATGCTCTGTGCTGCTCCGACACGAACTCGTGGTGAAAAGTCAGAATGAGTGATCTCCAAGGGAAAACTGAAGAGGAAGAAATACCGGACCTTTCTGGGAAAAACTGAAATTTTCTGTTTCTTGGTGGTGGTATGGTTTTACAGGGAAGCATTCATTTGTCAAAATGCTTCCAACTGTGCTTTTAAGACTTGTCTGTTTCAAAGTATGTCAGTTGGATGTAAAATGTTGTAAATAAATTTTGAACTTTAGTTAGGTCTGCTTTTCACAGTGGATGATTTAGCAATTCCAAAATTACTTTCTGTGTATTCTAGACGAGGCCAGATGAGTAAATATATTAAGGATAATGGGATACAGATTTCTCACTGTTATGAGTGACAAATATGGAAAGGGGGAAACTAGATTCTAACCTGTTCTGCAAAGTGTTTGGTTGAAATTAGAGAATTCACTTAGAGTTTAAAACAGAGATAAAGAAAAAAATATAATCATCTATAATAATAAAAGCATAATATGCAAAGTGACTGAATGGGGAAACATCGGAACAACCATCCAGATGACCTTCCAGACAAAGCCAGGGCTGCGAGGGCCTATTCTTGCATTGCATGGATTTTGTGCATCACGCCTCTAGTTTACACACACACACACACACACACACACACACACACACACACACACTAGTGGCTTGGTGCATGAAATCTGTGCATGGGGTGTGTGTCACTCAGCCCGTCCTCAACCCTCTCCAAACTGGGACCCCTTGGGGGATGTCTGACTTTCCTCTCACAATATGGGACTGCTGGCTTCTAACCACTCACCTGTCTGCCTGCCTGATCGCCCCTAATTGCCTCCTCCTTGGCCCTGCTGCCACCTTGGCTTTGCCGGGAAGGACATTGAAGGTCTCCCAGGCTAATTGGCATATCACCCTTTTATTAGTATATGCACACACACACACACACACACAAACTTATTTTTAAAAACCTTCTCTATGTATATGTCAAAAAGCAGATGGACAATAGCTGAAGGGGAATGGTAAACTGGCAGACTTACCTCAGGGTATTAGTCTGAATGCCTCATGGTATAAAAGAGATGGAAATCATGAAAAAAAGAGTAAGCCTGTGGATTATAGAACTAGAATGTTCAACATTTGTTGGAGAGAATTTACAGAAGGAGAGAATTTAAAAAATTTTTCAAAAGTGTGATAGATGAGAAAATAACCCAAAATTAATATGACATGATTCTTCAGTTTAAGAGAGAACATTAAATGTTGAACAAGATTAGAAATAAATTCATAGGTGGACAACTTTGCAAAAAAATAAAAATATGGATTTTTTTGTATGAAGAATGTCAATTGGATTGAACCAGGGAAGAAGAAGGGGAAAAGAAAGGCGTGGAGAAGAGAAAAAGAATATTGTCCAAAAAAACCCTGTGTAACCTAGGTTCTATACTAAGTCAAATTATTGTTTAATATTGATAGAAAAACAATGAAAATTTCAATAGATTAAGAGTTTTCTACTCAGAGAACATTCATGAAAAAACTGAAAAAATGCAATCATGCTAAAAATAGAGTCCTATGATATAAAAAATGCTGTAAGCAAAGTAAATGGATGAGCACAGCTCATATATATATATATATATATATATATATATATATATATATATACATTTATACATAAATATGTATAAATATGTGTGTGTGTGTGTGTGTGTGTGAGTGCATGATACTTCCACTTACTAGTAATCAGTAAAAATACAAATTAAAGCAATGGCCACCATTAAAAACAATCTACTACTATTTTACAACATTAAGATCTTTCCATTAAAAACAATCTAAAAATATCGTGTCAGTGAGGATACAGAGGAAACAGAAACTTCCCACACAACTAATAGAAATACAGATGACCACAACTTTGTTGAGCATCACTTTGAAAAAACCTTGTGACTTGAAGCTCAATTATCTGCAATTCTACTTTTAGATCCACTTTTTCCTAGAATAAATATTGACAGAGGTACAGGGAAACCTGTGTAGGATTGCTTGTAACAGAAACAAAACAAAACACACCTACTTATATGGTCTTTAAAATAATAATGGATGAATAAATGGTATGTTCAATAGCAATTGAGATTAATAAGGTATCATGTATTAACATGGACCATTTTCAAAAATTTATTGGAACACCATAGCCAGTGTTACTCAGTAGTTGAGCATCAACCTATGAATCAGGAGGTCACTGTTTGATTCCTACTCAGGGTACATGCCTAGGTTGAGGGTTTGATCCTCAGTAGGGGGCATGCAGGAGGCAGCCAGTCAATGATTCTTTCTCATCATTGATGTTTCTCTCTCTCTCCCTCTCCCTCTCTGAAATCAATACACACACACACACACACACACACACACACACACACACATATGTATGTATATATATATATATATATGTGTGTGTGTATGTATATACATATATACACTTATATATGTATATATTTTAAAGTATAATTACAGTTAAGTTGAAATTGTACAAACATCATACAAATTGTTATAGACAAATACATGGGGAATCTATTTATATAAAAGCCTAAGTGACTAACCAACTGAACAACCGGTCGATTGGTTGCTATGACGCACACTGACCATCACAGGGCAGACGCTCAACGCAGGAGCCGCTCCCCCTGGTGATCAGTGTGCTCCCCAGTGGCAGTGCTACTCAGCTGAGCCACAGGTGCCAGATGCAGGGTTCATGGTTGGCCATTGCAGCCTGGAGATCGCAGTGGAGCGGCAGAGAGCCTACAGAGCAGAGGCAGCTGCAGCGACAGGTGCAGCAGGGCCAGAATGAGCAGGAGAGGCAGGCAGGAGCAGCAGACATCATGGGATTGCTGGTTTGGGCCTGATCCCTGCAGGCCACGCTGAGGGACCCCACCCGTGCACGAATCCATGCACCGAGCCTCTTTTACAAGGATAAAATAGGAGTGAGAAGAAAACTAATCTAAATTCCTGGAGATGTCAGGGTTTGGGACAGGGAAAGTGGGGTCACTGAGGGATAAGCTAGGCTTTAATGCTCCCCAGAATGTTCTATTTAAAAAGTAATCAAAATGACAGGGAGCAGAACCTTTCTATTTGTGAATTGCAGGTGTCGAGTAAATGTGCTTTGTTGTCACTCTTTTTTAAAATCAGTGTGCTTGACTTATTTCTGAGCTGTTGAGATGAGTCCTCTAACTTGGAGTCAGAGAGGACATTCTGAAGAGCATTTCATAAACTCAGCGCCAGTTTCCCTTAGAGGTAGCCTTTGCTCCAGGTAACTTGGATCCTTTGCCTTTCCCAGACTTCGTTTTAATGAGTGTTCAATAATGATTATACAGTGGTACCTCGAGATACGAGTGCCCTAACATACAAGATTTTTGAGATACAAGCCATGGAGCGAGCGATTTTTGCTTTGAAATACGAGCAACATTTGAGATAGGAGTCATCTCGCGGATCGGCAGGCTGCACACAACCCACCAGTTTACCACGACTCGAGCGTCTCATAGTTTCCCACGCCTCAAGGTTACAGAACAAATTAAGCTCATATCTCGAGGTACCACTGTACTTTATTTTTTAATTTCATTGATGTTACTGAGTGACATTTGTTAATAAAATTACGTAAGGTTCAAGTGTACAACTTATCATATGTCATCTGTATATTGAATTGTGCGTACACCACCCATACTCAAGTCTCCTCTCATCACCATTGACTCTCTCCTACCTCCCACGCCCTCTTTCCCTCCTCCAATCACCATACCGTTGTCTGTGTCTAGGAGCTGTCCCTGTGTTTTGCTTAATGCCTTCACCTATTTCACTCAGCCCCCCAAACTTCTTCCCTTCTCACAGCGGTCAGTCTGTTCTCTGTCTGTGAGTCTATTTTGCTTGTTGTTTATTTTGTTCATTAGATTTTTAATTTTTTTGAATTGATGTAGAGAGAAGGAGAGAAAGACCTGTATGTTGCTCTACTAATTTATGCATTCATTGCTTGCTCCCTGTATGTGTCCTGGCTGGGGATCGAACCCACAACCTTCGCATATCAGGACGATGGCACTACTCAACTGAGATACCCGGCGAGGGCGGATTTCACATTTTTAAAAAGTCTCTGTGTAGTGGAAAGAGAAAAGGGGGCATTAGACATCTCCATAGGGACATAACAATATGGACCCATCCAGAGACACACATTTTGGGTGAAGGGAGGTTCTATGTCCTCACTCAACATTAAAATGGATGAGGATTAGAAGGAGGAGGAGGAGGAGGAGGAGGAGGAGGAGGAAGATGATGATGATGATGATGATGATGATGATGATGATGATGATGATAGTGGGGCTGTAGTGTATTAATGTGTAACGTTAATCTAGCCAAGACTGTGGACAGCCTGGGACACAGTGATCATTCTCAAATACTCATTATTTCCTTGTGCCTTATACCCACGCCTTTCTGTGACCCTCAGCACTTCAGCTCTGAAAAGTCAAACCGTTCACAAGTGCAAGTTTGTGGCTGAGAAAGTATGACACGTTGGCATCGTATCGCCATGGCGCCCGACCATGTCCTCTCCTTGTCTCCAGACAGTGGCCAGCGGACATTCCCGCAGGGAACATAGCTACCGTGGCTGTGCCTCGCTCCATGCTCACTCTTTGCAGAATCTTGAGGAGTCTCTTCTCTGAGCCTCCGTTTCCTCTGCTGTAAGAGAAGACAGCCATGCCCATCTGGTCCCAGGAGTCTAGAGATCCCCAAAGAGGAGGAGTCGTGTTCGGTTCCTTACAGTCTCCTAAGAGCCTTTGTCCCTCCCTCACGGGGGTCTTGGGGAGTGGAATGGGGAGGAAGGGGAGAGGTGGCAGGTCCCCAGCAAAGCAGGAGAAGTCTGTGCTCAGGTTTGCAGGGCTGGGTAAACCTTGCAGCCAGCCTGTGTTTGAATTCTCTAGCCCCTGAGCCTGGGGCCCGCAGCTCTTCTTAATGGAATCACGGCCTTATTTAGGAGGGATCGAATTCTTATTATGTAAAATGCTGTTGGCAGCAGGCACACTGAGAGAATTATCAAAATATAATCTCCCTGGCAATGTGGTAGGTTAAAAAATCACACCAACTTGCTGCTCATAAGAGTAACACACAAGGCAACATTTTTCATCTACAAGAAAATAAAAATAAAAAACTGAGTTTGAGCTCCAAATCTCTATTCCCTGACCATGTGCATGGGTCCTAATTGTTGGCGAACATGAAAGGGACAGTTACAGATGCACCTGGGTCTCTAACCAACGCCCCCTGCAGACAAGCGCCTCGCCAAGGGTGAGAAGGTTTTGACTCCATCACCTCAAGCCCATGTGTCCCACTGCCTCCTGGGTATTTCTCTTAGGATGTCAGGTGACCTTCACCCATTACAGACCCAATTTGTCACCGGCCCCTCATCTAACCAATGCTTCCTCTGGACTTCTTGACTCCTCCCCATCTGCAAGGCACCAAGCTGGAAACAGCAGCATTTCCCATGGCTCTGTGAGGGGGAGACGCTGGATGAACGGACTAGAAGAGAAGAAGGCCACATCCTCTCTCTGCCTGTCACCATCCGTGTCACCTCGAAAGAGCCACTTCACGTGAATTTCCACCCGCCACCCCCTTCACCCTCAGCTTCTGTGCCCCTCTTCACCGCAGCCCAGGCCCCTCGGAGAGCTGTTCTGAGGAGCTGGTCTTCTCTTCTCGGTGCCTATGAACTTCAAGCTTTTAGCGGTTAACGCATGTGGGTGCATCTTGCTTGTCCTTTAAAAAAAAAAAGCGCCATTGCGATTAGGTAGCGGGATCTCTGTGCCAGTTTGTGCGTGAACTTACAGTGTGGTTCTGGGGATGCCAACTGCCCTCCCAGGTCACCAATCCATTATCGGTAGAGTAAGCATGAGGATTAGAACCCGTCTCTGAAGTCTTTTCTGATGTCCACCATGCCAACTCTCCACATACTTATTCTGAGTTCCCCTCACACTCAGCCTGTTCCCACACTCACAGGGGCATTCCTGTCAGCCAATGTCCTCTTGGGTGATGGCACAATTCTAGTCAACAGGACACAAATGTCAATAAGACAAGCATGTAACCTCCACCCCTGGGTCCTGTAGGATCTTCTGGGAAGATGGACTGAATGAGAAAGCAAGTGGCTAAAGAAGGAGGCTACCATCTTGAGAAGGGCTCTGAAGAAATGAAATGAGATGGTGGGATGGACAGTGAGGGGGCAGGAGGCAGCACAGGAGAGAGAAAGGTCAGTAAAAGAGCTGACCCCTGAAGACCAGGAGGAGCCCACCCTGACCAGAGGAGGGGAAAGGTCCTCTGCTGGAGGGACCAGTACTTGCAAAGACCCTAAGGGGTAAGCTGGCCATGCCCCAGGAGCCAAGCAAAGGCCAGTGCGGCCGGGGAGACAGGGGGAGGGGACCGTCCTGCCGGGGGACCTGGGAGCCAGTGTGGGGGCTCCATCCATCCAGCCCTGAGGGAGAAGAAGGAGTCTGGATCAAAGGCACCTGTGAGAGATCACTGGTGTCAGCCATGTGGCAGCTCCCTCAACATCCTTCCCCACAAGTTCACGGAGAACCCTGAGCGTGGTGCAAACCATCTGATCACAAAATCCGGTGCACAATCGCATCGCAGAAGTGCCATCTGCGGGGACCTGACTTGGCTGTGGCGCACGGCTTCACCCAAAGGGATATGGAAATGGTGCCCTTTCAGGGAATGACTCAACAATCCCAGAATGTCAACCGGAGGAAGGAGAGACTCAAGAGCACAAGGTAATGTCTACAGCTCCAGAGGAGTTCCCGGGACAGGACAGACAGCGCTCTGGGGACCAATAAGGTTCAGGGAGAGTAGAGAATGACATTTATCCACCACCTTCCGACAGCTGAGACATCCCAGGGGGAGGGGAGGGGAGAAAAGAACGAGTCTGAGAGCAGAGAGCACTAGGTGTTGGAATAGTCAGGTGGTGTCAGGGGGAGGGGCCGGGCTCCAGCCTCTCCCAGCCCCGGGGTCCCATCAGCCCACAGTCTCTTCCCTGGCACAGGGACTTGACATTATAATTACAAATTGGCTTTTCGGGTAAAATCGCACCCATCTTTTGAAACAGAGCCTGCCTGGTTTTAAATAGAGCTCCTCTTTATCGGATTGAAAGTCTCCCCCAAATAGAGCTGAGGGGAGGGAGGAAGAGAAGACGGAGACCTTTGCCAAGAGCAAACATGTCGAAATCTGCTCTTTGGTGGATGGAGGGTCTAAAAGCCACGCTTCCTTTAGAGTGCCCCGGTGCCAGGAGGACTTGGTTCTGGCCAGAGCCTCCTGGTCAATGACCCCCCCCCATTCTCCACACCCCCCTCCACACACACACATCCATCGCACACGGATGGGGTGGAGGAGAAGGAGGAGGTTTGTAAAAAGTCCCCAGGCCAGGCGTTTCAGAAGCAGTGTCCCCATGGACTCTGTCTCCCCTGTGCAGCGGGGACAGCCTCGGCGCTGGCAGTGGAACCTGATCCCAGGTTCTGTGCCAGCTCTGCCACGGAGCGGTGAATCGCTCCATTTCTCTGAGCTTTCCTTTCCCTAAGGAAACGAGAGACGAAGAAACACAGTAACTGATGAAGTGGGACGATGCAGACACACCGCTGAGCCAGAGCGCCAGTTGGAAATGGTCTCTAGTCGTCATATTTAGCCAGGCCATGTCATGTTCACACCGTTAAGTGCTTCCTCCATGTTCTGTGCATTTAAAATCCATGTGGGCCTCGGGAGAGCCACATGAGGCATGCGCATTGCCATCCGTCTCTTACCGCCAGGGCCACGGAGGCAACCCACCTGGTGTCACTGTCCAGCCCAGCAGAGCAGTCCCTCAGCCCCGGGGCAGGCAGTGCTGCCACTCAGTCACCTGAAGGCGGGCCTTTGCTGGAGCACTGAGGCATAAACACTGGGGAGCACTGAGGAGCATCACTGTGCTGTCACTCCCCTGAGTCCTTTCCTCCTTCCTCTCACCCCAGCCAGTGTTCTAGAACACACTCCCATCCCACACATTCCTCTACTGAGCCTCCCCAAGCCCTCCCATTGCCTGCAGAGAGAGAAGTTCAGATTCCTCCACGTGGCTCGCAACCCGACCGCTGGATCTGCCTGCCTGCTTTCCTCCTGCTCTGTCCTTGCACTGCACCCCAGTCACCCCAAACTTCTCCTTTTCCTGCAGGCAATGCTGCTGTCTCCTGCTGTGCGGGTGCCGCTGCCCTTCTCTCGGCCCCCTCCCACAAACCCCCACTTTCTGAGCCTTCCCCTGACCCCCTCCTGCCTCGTTGGCCTGGCTACAATCCCCCCATCCTCCTAGCAGTCCTGCAGGGGGGAGGTCCGGGTGCCAGAGGGGAAACCGACTCGGGGAGAGCTCTATTCCAGGCCAGACAGCAGGAGGGTGACTCAGCTGACATTTCAACCCACGGCTCTCTGCCTCCGAGGCTCGCCTACCTCCAGCACACAAGCTCCGGAGAAGAGCTGGGGCGGTGACACCCCAGCTTCCCCTGGACCTGCAAAGAGTGGGGTTTGTCTTGAGAGGACATTAGGGGAGCACCTGGGATGTCTCCCTTGCCAGTCATCTGGGCCCCTGAGCAGCATGGCTTTGTGGCCAGAACACACACACACACACACACACACACACATACACACACACACACACACACTACCTACAGCTCTCCGGATCTCTCTCTCTCTCTCTCTCTCTCTCTCTCTCTCTCTCTCTCTCTCTCTCTCTCTCTCTCTCTTTCTCCCCTCTCTCTCTTCTTTATTCCTTGTTGCCCCCAAAGACTGCAGGCCCACGTGTGAAGCCAGCCTGGCCTGGGAAACCAAATCAAATAGACTCTGAGCGCCTGTGCCTTTTATCAGAACCAAACAAATCGTGACTATAAACATCCCGTCGCCAGCGAAATTGCAGGCTTCTTTGAAGATCGGTGTCTGTCTTTTAATGTATCTATATTAAAAAAATAAAATAAAACTGGACCAAATTTTCATTCAGCTGGTAGGGGGAGGGGGCAGAGTCGGGGAGGCGAGGCCTGAACCCCGGGAAATTAAATAAGGGTGAGAGAGAAAGGGGACCTTCTGTCCTAGATTAGCACATTGATTAGAAGCAAATTTCTCTCTCTTGGGCAACCCCTCCCTCCCCCCCCACACACACCAGCCGCAGCCCCACAAGCCACCAACCACAGTTATTCCCGTGGGGTCCTCCTTTGCTTTTCTTACTTGATACGCTGAGACTCCACTGTTGTGGTTCAGACAGTTTGTGGGAGCGGTCCTGGGAGAGAGAAAAAGGGCCACCCCCTAATTGCCTCCGATAGACCGTTGACATCTGGAACACACTCTCGCTTTTCACCCTGTCTGTGGTGTGGCCCCTAGGTGCCCCCACCCACCTCTGACCTAATTATCGTGGGGCCACACAGGTGTAGCTGGTCCCCTGCACTCAGCTCCACCCTCGGTCCAGCCACAGAGAATGCATCGTGCTCTCCTCACAGCTTCTGGACCAGCTCACCCCAGGCCACGGCTTCACTCACTCTGCACACCGACGGGACCCTCAGCTCTATGTCCGGCTTCGATCAGCCTTTCCTGCTTCAGAACCCCCTTGCTGGCTGCATAGCACACAACTCCGGGAACTGCCATTGCTTTGTGAGAAAGAAACAAAAGAGAAAGACCTTCAAATCCAGGACATCTCACTCTGGATGACTCTTCCAAGCCAAGAGCATCAGCCCCCGTGTGTGAGTGGGATGTATGGGGTCCACTCTTTGGCCCCACCCCGCCCTCGAATTCTGCACTCATGGTCCTCTCCTCTGGCCTATTATCCTGGCTTCACACAAGAACCATGTGTAACACTGTCAATTCTAAATCGCTAAACTTGAACTCCTCTTTGCACACTCAAGAATTGCTTCTAGGTCCTAGCTGGTTTGGCTCAGTGGATGAGCATGGGCCTGTAGACTGAAGGGTCCCAGGTTTGATTCAGGTCAAGGGCACATGCCTGATCTATGGGCTTGATTTCTATTTAGGGACGTGCAGGAGGCACCGGTGAATGATTCTCTCTCAGCATTGATGTTTCCATCTCTCTCTCCCTCTTTCTCCCTCTCTGAAATCAATTGAAAATAATAATAATAATATAAGAAGTGCTTCTATGTAAATCACTAGGGTTACACCCAGACAGAGAACCAGCGACTTCCTCCAGTCTTCACATTGTGGTGGTTCCCCAACTCCAGTCCCTCATCCTCCTCCTCACGCCTCCACTATCATAGTTACAACCCCGCTATTTCTTACCGAGGTGATTTGTCCACGTAATGAGATTTTCTTCCCAATCTGCTTCCAAGAAGAACTTGAGGCAGCTTTAGGTCAGAGAATGAGATGTAGTAACACTGGAAAATAACAGCAACAACAATAACGAGAGACGCCTTCCCCAAGAAAATGGCGGATCCATGTTATTAAACTCCTGCAGCATCCTGTACAGGGTCTGGTTCATAGCTGGTGCTAAAAAACAAAATTCTTTAAAGTGCAGGGTGATCTAGTCTCATGCAGAGTGGAGGGATAGGGAACTTGCAGAGGCTGCCGTTCCAGGATTTTTAAGCAAAACGATGTAAACAGCATCTCTTGGTAACCTCCTGTGCTTGTTCTGCACTCAGCCACCCACGTACGTAGAGGTGGAGGCATGCCTTCAACCGGTTATACGGTGCTTGTTCCTTCTTTACCCCACGGTCATTGGCTCACGGGCTTCACTCAACAGGTGTTTTGTGGGTGCCCCCAGGTGAGACATACATAGCCTGGTGAGGGTTCAGGAGGATGTAAGTTGAATTGGATGGGACACCCCAAATAAATTTAAAGTAACACCTCATCTGGTAAGGGGGTCCACTGTGCAATGATGTGTTTGGTTTAATCAGGCGCCACACTGTTAATAATATTTGAAATGATATTCTTATTTTCCTCATTATAAAGCAACATGTGCTCATTAAGTAAAATTAGAAAATGCATATGAAATAGAAAGAATGAAATAAAACAATGTCTTCTGTTGTCACATGTCAAAGGAGACCATATTTTAATATATCTATTTCCAAGTTTTTTGTCCTTAGTTATTTTTGCTCATTGTTACGATCTTTTTGCATGCACAATTTTTATTCCATTGTTTTTATTCATCTGTTCTTATTACCTTTTTTTAATTAAAATACTCTTCAAAGGCTGCATAATATTCCACTGGAGAGCTGTGTCATCATTGACTTAACCACTTTCTTATTATGCCACGGAGGTTGTAAATTTCCAAGTTGTGGATTTTTCTAAATGTCAGGTGCTGTGTTTGCTCTTTTCAAAGATCCTAGCTCCCTGTTCTCCTGAGCATCAGCCTTTGTCATGCAGGGAGAGGCCTTATTCACAACATAGCTGATCATTTTAGCTCAACACAATTTCTTCCTTCCTTGTTTCTCCACATCAATTAGAACATCTCTTATATGAGACAAATACCAAAATTGCTACCACTAATCATAATAATAATCAGCCATTATCATTACAATGTTTACCATGTGCCATGGGTAATCTCATGTAATTATCATGAACTCCTAAAAAGGAGAGACTCCTTCGTATTGGCATTCACAGTAACTGGGTGTTTTTTGTTGTTGGTGGTGGTGGTGTTGGTGTGTGTGTGTTTTGGGGGGAGAGGTGTAAATGTATTTTTATTGATCCAAAAGAGGAAGGTATAGGGAGAGAGAAATAGAAACACAAATGATGAGAATCATAGGCTGCCACCTGCACACCCCACACGAGGGATCAAGCCCACAACCCAGGTATGTGCCTTTACTAGGAATGGAGCCTTGACCTCCTGGTTCAAAGGTTGACTCTCAACCACTGAGCTATGCCTGCTCTGTTTTATCTACACACTTGCCTATAAGCTTGGGGATGGCAGGGACTGAATCTACTTAACTCAGTCAGTCCAATAACCCCTGGAATGGAAACAAGCATGTGGTGAGTCGTGGAAAATAACTTGCAGGACTTAGATGAAGGAGCCGTAGTGAAAAAGGAACTGACAAGCACACTGTGACCTGAACTACTTGATTACTTTAAGCCTCAGTGTTCTCTCCCGTAGAATAGGATTCTGAGAGGTGGATTTAGGACTAGATAGCTTTCAATGGATACATACTCATCACTTTGTGCTACCTTTATTGAAGAATTCACCGCAATTTCCTGAGCTAGCTCTTGAGCTAGTTCCTGGGGTTTTTGACACTAAGATAGCCTTTTCTGAGAATTTGATTTTTCATAGTTAAATGTTAACTTTGATGCCCCCAAAATTAAACAGGAGGAAATGCTGCAGGGAGACATCTGAAAAGATAACTGAACCCAACTTGCCGATCCTGTCTCCATTCAAAATCACAGACTCAAAGCAGCAGACTAGCCCACATTCCACCACACATACAGTAGGTGGCCCTGGTATATATCGTCCTTGTACCTTAGACTTCTCAGTCACACTGTGGGTATCCTGCTTATGTCCCCTGTTAAATTCTGAGCTTGGGGAAGGCATGGATTGGGCTCACTCTTCATCCACAAGAAGTGCATGGGTGGAAAGAAGGACAAGAGGAGAAACCAGGTCTCAAAAATCTGCTAACAATGAAGGAGAGAAAAAATATCAAAGAGAAAATGCTGTGGAGCAAAGGAGTGGAGGATGCTCCCTCCCCAGGCTTGAATATTTTCATAGGCGTTAGAATGAGAAGTTATGGATTTAGAGATGGGTGTGGGTAGGCTACTGAAAAAAAATCAAAATCATGGATGTAATTGCTTTGCAGATTTCTGTTTCTTCTCACACCAACCCTAGTTGGTGATAACTCAATGTACTCAAACCTCTCTTGATACTTTGAACTGCATTGTGATCATTCAGATGCTTTCTTTATGCATCTGAAATTTGGTCTTCATAGTTCTGTGTCTTTATTCCGATCTCCCATTTAAGTGGTGGTGTAAAATGGAAGAGGGCAGTCTGCCTCAGTTAATATTACTTTGAATCCTTATTCTTTGGGTGTGTAAATGCAATCTTCTCCAAGTCCACCTCTCTTTATTTGTAAATTTCACAACTCCTATGATAAATAAAAGATTCTATAATATAACAAAGGGGGCAGATTTGTCAAAAACTAAGATTTGATAGCTTCAGTTTTTGATGATCACAAATAGACACTAGTAGACAGCGAAACAAGGACTTACAAAGATTGGGGGGGAATGAATTTTATATAAGCAGAATATTATATTTGACCAAATTAACAATCAAAATGTGAAGATAAAATAAAAGTTTTATTTTATTTTTTTAATCTTTATTGTTGAAAGTATTACCTATGTCGCCTTTTCCCCTCATTGACCTCTTCCAGCCTGTCCTAGCCCCAGGCCTTCACCACTCGTGTTTATGTCCATGGGTTATGCATATATGCATCCAAGTTCATTGGTTGATCTCCTTTGCTTTCCCTTTGAAGCTTGGCAATCTGTTCCTGCTTCTATGTCTTATTTATTTATTTTTTTGTTATAGATGATGATTTTCCTTTCAAAGATTCAAATTTTCACCTTCCAAATCCCCCATCTGAGAAATTTCTGGACAATGACTCGAGGTAAATAACTTGACCATAAACAGACAGGATGATGTGGGGATAGTAAGGGATGCACCCCAAGGGTTCATGTAAGGAAAAGAAAAGCTAGGACGAGGCTTCTTGCAGCCCTCCTAGATAAATCCCAGAGGGCTCAGAGGGCCTCCAGAATGCCGTACTGAAGATGTTTTATGACACGGAAAGAGTGATTTATTGGTTTTTCACTTATAAATTCAATCAAAGAGAAAACGTGGAGGAGGTAAGTGAAGGGGCAGAGCAGAGACCAAGGTTCCCACCTGGACAAGGTGGGGGTGTGCACCAGATAGAAAGGGGAAGGGATGGGGGAGAGGCACCCTCACATATCACCAAATGTATGGAGTAAAAAATAAGGGAATTGTATATCATTGAAATCCCACAGCTAATCAGTAGATGAGCCAAAATAGGAAGCTAACATTAATAATAAAATAAACTTGATTAAGGAAAAATCTAGCAGAGAGTGACATCAATGAATCCAGGTGAATGAAACTGTGTTTGCTCAGAGTACGGAATCAGTCAGTAAAATCTGAGCTTAGGAAAATGAGAAGAAAGAGTATACAACTATATGGTTTCCAAAATTTAATAATAAAAAAGTAAAAATTATGTCCTTAGGGGATTAGGCTGACCGTGTGGATAGGGACCAGGGAGACTCTTGCTTTTCATCATAAATTTGTGTATTCTTTGCCTTTATAAGCAGATGTAAAGACTAATTTGATTTTATTATAAATAGCTGTGTTTCCAAGACAGAGGCCTCAGCAGCTTCTTTGTTTCCTTAAACACTGATTCATTTTATTTTTGTTGGGATTATCTGGGATTATATAGTCAGATTTCTCTTTTCTTTTTCTTTCTTTCTTTCTTTCTTTCTTTCTTTCTTTCTTTCTTTCTTTCTTTTTAGAACTACAGCTGCTTTCCTCACTCCCTTCTGCTTAAGGGCTGAGTGGAATTATGAACATCCTTTTCCAGAACTGTCTGAAATGCTTCCATTAAAGATTCAGAAAAGAATCTTGCCCTCACCCCATCTCCATTGTTGCTGTGGGCCCCATCCTTCCTTCTTTCACTGAAAACCAGCATCCCAGGGACCAGCTTTTTTGAACTTCTTTTTTGTTAGTTATTTTGAACTTCATGAGGGTCGCCTACCTAACAACCACAATAGTAGGAATAATCCTTTATAATAAAGAGGTAATATTTAAATTGACCATCACTCCAACACACAAGATGCCCCATGTGGTCAAAGATGGCCACCCCATGTAGGCACAAGATGGTTGCTACAAGATGGCCAGCAATGGAGGGCAGTTAGGGGTGACCAAGCACACAGGGGAGGGCAGTTAGGGGCAATTGGGCCAGCAAGGGAGCAGTTAGATGTTGATCAGGCTGGCAAGGAAGTGGTTAGGGTGTGATCAGGCTGGCAGGCAGAAGCAGGGGCAATCAGTCAGGCAGGCAGGCAAGCAGTTGGGAGCCAGCAGTCCTGGTGTGATCAGGACTACACAGACAGTTGGACATCCCTCGAGGGTTCCCAGATTGGAAAAGGTGAAGGCTGGGCTGAGAGACACACACCCCCACCCATGCATGAGTTTTGTGCAACAAGCCTCTAATATTAAATAATTGCTATATGCCCAGCCAGCATGGGTCAACGGTTGGGCACTGACCTGTGAACCAGGAGATTACAGTTTGATTCTTGGTCAGGGAAAATGCCTGGACTGTGGGCTCCATCCCCTGTGTGGGGCATGAAGGAGAGAGCTGATCAATTATTCTCCCTCAGCATTGATGTTTTTCTCCCTCCCTTTCCCTTCTGCTATGAAATCAATAAAAACTTATTTAAAAATATAACTAAATGCTCATGTTTATTAAAGGACTCTAAGGCCTGGCATTGGTTCTACGGAATGTCAAATATTATACCATTTTAGCCTGGCCACAGTGATGACAGTCTCTGGAAGCAGCTGGCCTGGGGTTGAGGTTGGACATGGAGCCAGTGCCCAGGTGTTTATCAAATCCCACTACTGACAATTGGATCCCAAGACAACTGACTTGCCCGCCTTCTGTGCCTCAGCTTCCTTGTCCAAGCACAGGGAATACTAACACTTCCCTCCGGTGATCTGTGCAGATCCACAGAGTTAAGACTTGACTTAGAGCAGCATCTGATGCAGAATAGGCAGGAAATGGAATGGCGGTATTATCCCCACTTTATAAATAAGAACTGAGTCACAGGGAGTCAAGGCAGACGCTAAGACTGCAGCCTGGAGGCTGACTCACTCAACCTCTCTGCACTCTGGGTCCCGGGGTGGCGGGGGAGGTAAGGATGTCACCCATGTTTGCCTTATGTGCTCACTTCAGTAGATGGTGCAGACTGTGCAGTGAGAGCAGCGAGTGCTCCGAGCCCAGCTGCACCCTGCCTGTGGCCTTGGTCAGGTTTCTAACTTCTCTTCTTATGTGTCCTTATGAGTGGGGCTGGAGAGGACTCATTAAACAAATGTGTGGAAAGTCAAGGCCTCATGAAAAGGCAGTCATTGGGGGAGACCTCTGTCACCCTCCTGTCTCGCTCAGGTCCGCGTCTACCCTTGGCACCTTCCACCAGAAAAGGAGCTGTCGGATCAGCCAACATTCAGACTGAGGTCCCCGGGCTGTTTTCCAGCACTTGCTGTGCCCCAAACACTGAATTTGGAGAACTCACCTATATCCTTTGAAGTAGCATGGCCCAGAGAGGAGGAAATGAAGCGCTGAGATGTGATGAAGTTTAAATCGGAAAGGTTCTCCCATGTGACTCAAGGCCCTGGGACCAGTAAAGCCATGTTTACAAACAGGCCAGCCCTTCATTGGCAATTGTCAAACAGCTTCCCCCTTTGTCCACAGCTCAGTGGTATCATTGTTTACCCACAATCCATGCCGATTCCTACACATTTCCCATCGTTTCGTGTTGAAGGACATGCATTCATCTGTTCAATGACCATTTACTGAGTGCCTGTTAGATGACACACAGCCATCGACCCTAAAGGCATAATGATACAAGGACATCGTATGGCCTGCATGGGGTTTTCAATCTACAGGAGAGATGGGATTCGGACCTGCAAACATCACATATCTGGGATGTGCATAACAGGGATTTGGGGTTGGGGACAGCGGGCAACAGGTCATGCTGAGTAAGAATTTGGGGCATTGCTGTTTGGGTGATCAGGATCGTATGAGTGAAGCAGTGCTGATAAGCTAACTTGGTTAAATGAATAGAAAATGGAGAAATTGTGATAGAGGCCGTGAGAAAGCTCCTGGAGCTAAAGAGAGGAAGACTAGTAAATACCAGTAGATTCAGGAATGGCTGCGGAACAGGACCCGCAAATGGAATATTTCCCTCCTCTCTCTTCTCCGCTCTTTCCCATGTTCATTCTCTGTTGTTTTCTCCTCTACTTACCTAACTCCCTCACTTCCTCCTATCCTTTTACCCTTCCTTCTCTCCTTCTTCCCTCCCTCCCTCCCTCCCTCTCTTCTTTCCTTCCTTCCTTCCTTCCTTCCTTCCTTCCTTCCTTCCTTCCCTCCTTCCTCCCCTCCTTCCCTCCTTCCTTCCCTCCTTCTCTCCTTCCTTCTTTCTTTCCTTCTTTCCTTCCTCTCCCACTCTTCTTCTCTCTCCCCTTCCCCAGGTCTTTCTTTCCCATTGAATAGGAATACGGGGAAGCCACCACTTCAACCAAAACATTCACAGGCCCAGACTCTGTCCCAGTCTTTCTCACCAAGCTGCTCCCTGTCTCTCCGTTCCTGTCCCCAGACTCCCAGGATAAGACCAAATCCATCTATTTTGAGTCAGATGACCAAGGCTAAACCAGTCACATAGCCAGAGGGCATAGGAATGCTCCACCACAAAGGGTGGCCCTGTAGCACCATAAATAAGGGTTTGGGGAGCCAAGGTGGGCAGGTACTAAAAGGGGTGGTGAGGAATGAGTCCCAGAGAGGTCCTGTGCACACACATGTGAACACATACATAAGTGTAGCCCAACCTAGTAGGTGTGCCAAAACATTTGTCGAGTCAGTGATTGTATATATGCATATATATTTATTAAGACAAAAATATTTAAGCTTCACTTGAACTTAATGGCATTTGCTTTGATGAAGAGCCATGATTTACCGTTCTCTCCACAGCATTTGATTTTGCTTTTAGGCTACGGGAAGTCACACATCAGGCTCCTGCCCTTGGTTTTGAGTCAGCCTATTGGTGGCAGGATCGGACAAGGAGAAGGAAGGATGGGAGCCCACCTCCCAGTAACAGTTGGACCTGGTGCCCAGGGTTAACTGTGCTCGGCTCTTGGTCCTGCAGTGAGTGCACTTCTATCAAGAGCAGAAGAAGTGGCTCATTTGAAAAGGAGTGTCTGTGTCTAATAGCCATGGTGGTGTGTGATCCACCCCTGGAGCTGGGCTGGGGACAGAGCAAGGGCAGGGCACATGCCCTGTAGCGCTGCAGTCATGACGGCAAGTCCCCTGGCTAATTTGGCGGATTCCTTGCTGCCTCCTGCACTTGTCAATTTAAGCGAGTTACCGCCCTTCTCTGTGCCTTGGTTTACCATAATGGGAGCATGGGAATCGTGTCCAGCCGAAGACTCCTCCAGGGGCTTAAGGAATGACTGTGAGAAGATGAACATTGAACTGGGAACACAGCCAAGCTAAGTCTCAGGCTGATGGAGCCATGAGCTCACTTTCCCTGCTATCCTGGGACCATCTTTTTAATATCCCAGTGTATAACCTACACTCATACACATGATGGAGTATGACTCAGCCATAAAAAAAAGAATGAACTACATGGATGCATCCAGAGGGTACTATGCTAAGTGAAACAAGTCAGAGAAAGACAAATACTATACGATTGACTTATATGGGGGACCAAAAACACAAAACATGTAAACAAGCAAATAAATAAGTAAGAGGACAGAGAATGAGTAAACAACCTGGAATTAGATCTGGGCTTTCTAGCTTTTCCTAGCAGATTTTGCAGCTTTCTGCAGATCTCTCTTGCACCATGCCTTCTGACTGCTCACCCAGCCACGCTCCTGGCCATCCAGGTTTCTGAGCTCCACACTCAGCAGGCCTTGGATATGAGTAGCTCTCTCACCACAGAAGAGAGTACATGGCTGGCCATGAATATTAACATCCTGATGTCTGGCTGGAGCCAGGGAGTGGGGGAGGGGCATCTGATGTAGTTTCAGATGCCAGAAATGAGCTGGGATGACATTGGACCAATAGATGCCACCTCAAGGACCTACTAATGCTTTGAAACTGAAACTGAGATCAGTTTCCTCCTGGGTCACCTTTTGGAAAGATCAGTCCTTCTACGTTGAAAACCTGGCCCATTTTTGCAAATGACCGTAACCCTCTCTTTGCAGCCCAACCTGTAAAGGCCACATACACCATGAAAATTTCAGTTAGCAAGTGATGAATGTATATTTTTCTTTATTTAAAAATATGTTGACTTAAAATGAAAGTGGTAAACTATAAGTAAGCATATGCATACCCATACAGACACAGTTGGAAACAGAAGTAGGACAACAGGTAAGATAAAACCTGCGAGGACTAAAATATAAAGGGCATAGCATGCCCTAGCAGGTATAGCTAAGTGGGTTGAGTATCATCTCATGCTCTGAAAGGTCTGATTCCCAGTCAGGGCATGTGCCCAGGATGCAGGCTTAATCCCCAGTAGGTGGCCTGCAGGAGGCAGTTGGTAGATGTTTCTTTTTCACATCAATGTTTCTCTCTCTCTCTCTCTCTCTCTCTCTCTCTCTCTCTCTCTCTTTCTCTCTTCCTCTCCCTTCCTCTAGCTCTAATATATATATATATATTTGCCTAATGTGATAAGTATCCAGCTAAGTGGTTGACCTCTATGACGTGCACTGACCACCAGAGGGCAGATGCTCCAATTGGTAGGTCAGCTTGCTGCTAGAGTCTAGCCAATCTGGACAGGGCTAGAGAGCCCTGATCAGCCCCTATCGCTGGCCAGTTAGAGGGACCCCACCTGTGCATGAATTCATGCACCGGGTCTCTACTAAATAAATGAAAGACACGCCATAAGGAGATGTGTCCATGATGTTGAACCTTCCCACCTGTGTCTGACTTACAAGCAGATTCCTGGCCCTTCCCTAGACCTACTAAGCGTTCATATTGAAGGAGAAGCACAAACAGCATATCTGCATGTTCCAATCCCCAGGCATTCACACTAGGGTTTGAGAACCACTACCCCGAAGTTTTTGGAAAGTACTCAAATATTGCAAAATTCACCCCTGAAACTTCCTCAGGAACCAAAGCAAACAAAATGCATTGAGTATTCAAGAATTCCACCAGCTAAGAACAGACCAATTATTTGGAAAGAAAAGTTTTGGTGGTATTGTTTTTCTGGTTGGAGGATATGGGAAATCCCTCCATCATGATAACCCATCACCTCAGAAAAACAAGTATACAGATGGAGTTGGTAGATTATTCATGAAAATTTTATAGCTTTAGTTTACAGGTTTAGAGTTATTCTCCATGTTGGATTAATTTTGTGCAGGGCATAAGGTAGGTGTCAACTTCATTCTCTGCATGTAGAGATCCAGTGGCTGGATATGCCTGACACCATTGGGTAAAAAGTCCAGCTGGTCCCCACTGGGTGACCTTGGGGCCCTTGTCAAAAATCAAGGGATTGTAAATGGAAGGGTTTCTTTCTGGGTTCACATTTTATTCCATGAACCTCTGTACTTATTCACTGTTTTAGAACAAAGCAAGCTGTAGCCCTGGTGGTCTGGAGGCAGATACATCTACAGAGTCCAGTTCAGCAAGTAGCAGTCTCTTCCACACCAACAAGGGTACCCAGGGGACACTCTCTCAATTGAGCCCATACTGATGTCTCTCACTTATCCTTAGAAATTGTTAGTATCTTTCTCCTTCCCCTTCTTGAAAACCTAAACTTCAAAATCCTTTTCTACTGTGACCCTGGATCACTTCAGGCTTACATGCCAACAAAGATGGCAAAAAAAAAGGTCACAATTCTCTGAGGTTCCTCCCCTTAGGACACAGTGTCTATGCCCCACTGAAGTCTGGGCTATTTGGCTTCACTTACTGTTCAGCAGGTTCGGAAGCCAGGCCTGTAAAAGGCTGTTGGGCTTCTGATCTCTCTTTTGAAATTCTGGAAAACTAGGGAAACAATTCTGGGATAATCTGAGTTGATAAAAGGCACCCATCTGATGGCGGCTAGCCTCCAAATGGTCCACCTGAGTCCTTCAGACTTAGGAGTGAGGATCCCCAAGATTAGGTGAGCCCCACTCGAATCCACAGAACTGGCTATCTGAGTCTATCCCAGACGGCTCACCTCTAATGTTGTGAGAATGTTGGTTTGTTTGTTCATTTGATTTTTGTTTTTGTTTTTGTTTTGTTGTTGTTTTGTTTTGGTTTGTTTTTGTTCGTTTGTTTTTTTCTTAGCTGTTAATGTTGGGGTGATTTGTTACTCAGCAAAAGCTAACTGACAGGGTCTCTCTCCTCTCAGTCTTACTTTATGCCATTTCTCACTGCAAAGCCTTTGCACACGCTCCTCACTTTTCTAAGAATATTCCTTCTAATTCCTCTCTCCTCAGCTTGCAGAGCTTTTCTCTAGGAAGTATTCCCCTTTGCCTGTCCCTGACTAAGGCACCTTTGCCCTTAGTGTCCATTGCTCCCTGGGTGTCATCTGGAATGGCACTTGTCACCCTGTATTTTACCTGCCTGCTTCCTTGTCATGTCTTCCTCTGTAAGGGATGCAGAGCTGATTCTCATGGCTGTGGGCCCAGCATCCAGCTTGACTATGGAATGTGGTAGCAAAGCTTGAGAGGTCAAGAGCAATGGCCTGGCGAATGGGACATCTGAGGATGAATTGCACTTGGTACCGGAATGGTTGGCCAAGGGTTTTCCAGGTAAAGAGGATTTGTATGAAGATCTTTGAGAGAAAAAACAACATCATATGTGAAGACAGGAAGGCATCCAGGGTCCTGTCTGATGGGACAGGGAACAGGGGGGTGGGGAGGCCTGGGGGAGGCCTCGGTGGGCATCCACAAGCTGTGATCAGCCACCAGGACTAGCAGACTTCCCCAGCCTTTCCATGTGACCTGCTTGTGTGTGTGTGTGTGTGTGTGTGTGTGTGTGTGTGTGTGTATTCCTTGGATAGACTACAGCCATTATGAAAACCCTAACCTGGTTCTACCAGATGAGGACAATCCCAGAAGCTGGGTTCCGTTTTCAAGTGGTGGCAGCAAGCATTCAAGCGTTCTGCTCCCTCAGACCCAGGCTGGTGTCGGACATGTCTTTCCCAAACAAACAGGGGGAGGGCAGAGCATGGTCCAGTCTGTGTGCGAGCAGAGCTGAGGCGAACAGCAAGTGGGAGCTGCCGCCTGCATTTCCTCCAGTGTCTGGTGGGGAGTAGGCTCCCCTCCAGGTGGTACTAATAAAGTCAGGCTGGGATCATGGGATCAAAGCCCAGAAACATAAAAGCCGCCTGGAGACGAAAGGGAAGAAGGGGATGGGCAATGCCTTCATCCCAATGTTAACCGTCCCCTCATTAATCAGACGCAGCTATTTCCAATTGGACTTGTCTCCTCTTCCAGGAAAATGAAGGGAAGCCACAGTGGCAGACTCGGAGTTCTTTAAAGTGGGAATAGCCCCTTTAATCATCTGGTCCGGCCTCTCATGGGAGAGGGGAAAACCATGAGGCTCAGCAAGGAGCCGCGCCCCGGGCAGTTTACACAGTGAGCAGATGCAAACGTGGTATCAGCCAGATGCAAATATGCCACCCTCGACCTTGGCGTTCTTTTCTTAGACTGGAAGATAACTGAGGGCAGGGATCTGTGGTTTTGGACTAGCTTCCAGTCACCTTACCACATACATTGCATTCCAGAGAGGGAAAAATAATGAAGGAGACCGATGACAATCAGATCTCACGGAGAGGCAGCAGTGATAAATCAAATGACAGAGTGCCATGTGATAAAGATGGGGTGAGCAAACCTGCTGTGTGGAAAGGGGAGGGAAGTGTAGGCCAAAGCTGAGGTTGGACAAGGAAGGCCCAGAGAATTCCTAGGCCTCACCACCAGGACAAGAGATGACTCGGATGCTATGTCAGAGGTGCAAATGCCACTCTACGAGCAGGGGTGTTTAGAACAAACACAAGGAGAGAAACCGGGAGGAGATGGCAACTCAGAGGTGAAATGAGCTGGTAGACCAGATGGATGACAACTCAGCTGAAAATGTACAAAGCATCAGCTGAGCATCAGTGCCAGGATGGTATGAGTTCAAAAAAAGGAGCCCGTTTGACATTGATCTGGGGATCTCTGATGCTGTTACATGAATGTGGGTCTGACCACAGCAGAACAGTTGGTAAAAATCTGCAGCAGAAGCCTACTGCCAATAGAAACCAGGCAGAAGAAAGGGTTTGGATTTAGGTGGAGTCCTAACGAATTCCTACGAATGAATTTTGCCTATGAAACCACCTTTTTGGGAGATGAAAGATTCACTCCCACTTGTCTCTCGGAGCCTAAAGGAGCTGCACTCTCAGGTCCATTTACCAGCTGTGAGGCCTTCCACACCTTAGATCCTCATCTGTGTCCTGGATATTGCTAGAACCTTTCCCATAGGCTGTAGAACATGCCTCCCTGCACTTAGAATCACACCTACCCACAACATGTGTGATATATGTGTGCTTTTCATCTGGTACTAAACTATGTCCAATACTAAAAGCAAAACCTTGCTGACATCTTAGTAGGTGTCATTGCCAAACAGTTAACACCTATTCGCAGTCAATCCTCATCACTGTCCGTGGAATATGGAAAGTTTCCTGTTGTCTGTTTTTGACGTGAGCTCTAAGGCCAGGAAACACAGTGGCACATGCCTTCACATTCTTAAGTATCCACAGCCTGGTTCTGCCTCTAGCAGAACATCAGCTTCTTCCAGGGTCTGAGAAGTCATTGGGAAGGAGATCAGAGAATGAAAGTCTCTCTGAAGATCCCAGTGGCTGGCATGCTGGCTTTTCCATCTCCTTTGACAATGGAAGAAAGCATCCAGAGAGCCCATAGGGGAATTTGACATGTGGTCCCTGGATGGGGGGCCGTGGGCACCATGATGTCTCCCCAGGAGAGTCTACCGGTTGGAAGCCTGGCTCAGCTTTGGGTGACAAAACAAAGCTAGGAAGTCCCCTCGGGTTGAGCTTTGCTTCCAGCAGTTCTTGGTATCCGCCAGGGGAGCTGATAGAACGATTCTGCCCCGAAGAATGTCTTCAAAGGGTGGGAGGGTCTCAGCCTCAAGAGGACTCATAAATGAGCCATGAGAGGGGGCTTCGCCCTCAACAGGGAACTTCCAAGGGATTCCCCAGTGAGGGTACCTTTGAGGAACCCACAAAAACATCTGGGAAGAAAGAATCACTTTTGGATCCAAATGCCTGCAACTGAATCAGGCCCAGAAGGCACCACCATCCTCCCTGGACCCACCCCCTAACATGGCCCACCTCTGGAAGAATCCAGCTTCCCAGGGAGAGGGAGGATGGGGAGGAGAGGAAGGTTGAAAAGAGAAAAAAATTACTCTTCTCCACTGCCGATGGTGAACCCACGCTAGTGATGGGACAGAGCGTTAAGTGAAGTGAGGAACATCAGTAGAGTGGACTCGGCATTTGGTGGGATGGCACACAAAGGCAAGGGACTGATGTGAAAGAATATGGTTTCCGTCCACACATACCCAACCTAAGCCAACTCATTCACGGAGGGCGGCGTACCAATCCGGGAGCCTTTGCTGTCTCCACGGTCCAGAGGAGAAGACAGACTCTTCCTCAGCCCAGGTGAATAGCCCAAGATGTCACGGATCCTGAGAATCACACGGGGATCTCTGTAACCAGGTCCGTCTGTCCCCTGAGGCCAAGCTCAGACCACCACTGTGCCAATGCCCACAGCATTGGGCACCGAGTGGGTATTTGTGGCATGAATTAAGTTACAAAAGGCCTGTTCATGGATGAGCCTCTTCCAAGGTGCCCCCCTCATGTTTATGAAGTGAGGTGCTGGCACGACCCCATTTGTAATGACTCCTTCTTTACATGGAGCACGTTATTTATGGAGGCAGAGAGAACGCCATCGCAAACACATCAGAAGGCGGGGAGAGCGGGAGGCATCGCCGCTCCCCAGTGAGGACAGGATTCATATTACTCCGGAGCTGTGCCCTCCTCACCGGGGTACCGGGCTCCATAAATAACACCCCGCGTGAACACGGCGTGGGATGTAACCGGTGACTTAGACCGCCCAAATGGATGCTTGGCCGACGGAGAGCTGCCAGCATTAGGCAAGAAAGGGAGCCGCAGCCTGGGGATTCAGAGACCTGGCTCCTGGAGCTGGCAGTCCCATTCCTCACGGCACACTTCTCAGAAGCAATTAACATTTTTTATTTAAGTAATACGTTCCCGAGAAGGGATGCGGGGGAGATAATGGCACTGGCGCAATCACGAGGTGCTTAGAACTGGATCTATGGGCACTTCGCATAATGAGCCGGCCATCCTCGGGTGCCAATTTTCAAAGCATCTCCGCGTTAATCACCTTTCCAAGAAACGATTCTGATCGTCCGGGGTGGAAGCTGAGAGGCCACGTGGCTCACCCTCCTTTGGAAATCACGAACCCCCAGGCAATGCCAGGGGTGGCAGCAGAGATGGGCATTTGGGCTGGCGAAGAAAGCAGGGTTTGCTTTCCGGAAAGAGGGTTGGGCGGTCTTCCTGGGCGGGGCTCAGAGCTCCAAGACCCTCTGTGCTTCAGGGAAGGCGATGATCGACAGCCCTCCGTTCACCTTGCTCCTAAGGCAACGCTTGGGCTGGTCCAAAGCCATGACTGAGTAATCCCAGGAGGAGGTGGCAGGCTGGGCGCTCAGTGCTGGGAGGAGGAGGGGGTCCCTGTGAGTGTCCTTCCAGCTCTGGAGAAGGGGACCAGGACACAGAGACTGAAGATGCACTGAACACCTAACACGTCTGCCCCACGCCCAGCTGGGGGGCGGCTCCAGACCTTGTGGTCTGCTGGTCTGTGCAGGGGAGGCTGGGCCCCCCTGGAAAGACTTGGCACTCTGCAGTCCACAAAACACAACCTCTGACTCCCATGTCTGCCACTCATTTGCTCAGTGACTTAAGCCTGTGATATAGTGTTTTTCTTTCATTCATTCATTCATTCATTCATTCACTTACTCATTCTTCATTCATCACATCCCTGGGGACCTTCTCCAAGCAGGTGTACCCCAGCCCTGGGGATGCAGATGCTCTTGGCTTCTGGAGCTCAAGAGCCTGTGTCCCAAGGTCTCTCAGTCGTAGGCTTTTTCCGACGACATCATCAGCTCACAGGGCTCAACCTTGACCTCTGGACGTGCAGTGCAGCCATCGCGGTTGTGGTTGACCAGGAGCCTTCACAGGAGCTTCTCACAGTCTCAGGGGAAGCGGCAAGCAAAATAGCCTTCACCCCAGGTTCCAGATGCAGGTGACCCGGGTAAAGCCCAGCTTAACTCTCAGTGGGGACAATCTTTAGGCCCTAGCTCTGAGGCCTGGGACCGGGGCCAGCAGCAGGCAGCAGTAGCAGCCACTCCTGTGGTGCCAGGCCTTGGACACTCACCCAAAAGCACGCAGGGGTGTCACACAGCGGCCGAGAGCCGAGATTCGTCACGCCTCCTCCTTTTGGTGCTCCCTGGATGGCCCCGCAGGCTCCTCTGTGGGGCTCAGTTCCCCCCTCTGAATGCATGTTGGAGGTCCTGGCCAGTTTGGCTGAGTGGATAGAGCGTGGGCCTGCGGACTGAAGGGTCCCAGGTTCAATTCCAGTCAAGGGCACATGCTGGGGTTGTGGGCTCGATCCCCAATAGGGGGTGTGCAGAAGGCAGCCAATCAATGATTCTCTCTCATCATTGATGTTTCTCTTTCTCTCTCCCTTCCTCTCTGAAATCAAAAACAATGTATTTAAAATAAATGCATTGATGTTGGAGAGACTTGGGGCTGCTTTGTTCATGGAAGTGTCTGACCCAGAGGTGGGTGGTGGACAAAGCCCAGCCCTCTGTCCACTTACTGAGCTGCCCTGCCTGTGCTGGCCCTGCCCCGAGGAAGGAGAGGGCTTGCCCCAATTGCCCAGGTTGCCCGTTGAGGCGAGAGGTGCCCATCTCCCTCCTGGTCCCGTTGGCAAACCTGAGCACACAGTCCCAGAGTGGGACCCAGAGTGGCTGGACCCACTCTGCCCGCCATGGGCAGGTGTGAGTGAGCAGAGGCACAGCCGCACTATAGAAAGAACACAGGCATGAGCCTCAGTGAGCCCCACTTCCCGCCAGCCACCAGGGTTCAGCTGGGTGACCTCTGACATCGGAGTGACCTCTGCCTGGCATCATGGCTCTTTGAGTTTCCTGCCCACCAGGCGGCGGGACACCTGGGCCTAAGATGCCACTCAGACTGCGCCGCCATTCTTGCCACCTCATTTGGCAGAGACGTCCCGGGGTTGGGAAGAGGTCACTCGCACCTGGGCAGGAATGCAGGTGGTCTGCAACAGGAGGTCCCTGGCTCCACATCTGGGTCACTCTGCCAGACCCCGGCCCTTGTAGACTCACCAGCCTGTGTCCCGTTTCCTCTACTTCAGAGTGAGCCTAGCACTGCTCTTCCCCAGGGGGTCCTGGGACCCCGGCACTATCAGCATCTCAGAGCAGGCCTGGGTTCACGGCCTGGCTTCCTTCTTTCTCATCTCGTCTCCTTACAACACTCAGCCTCCGTGTCCTCACCTGCCATGTGGAGATAATAATCAGGCTCTCTCACTGAATAGCTTGTTGTGCTCATTAAAGAGAAATCATAAATACACACGTTGACACAGATCCCCGCCCAGGGCCTGGCGCATAGTAGGTACGCAGTAAACACCAGCTGCAATCATTGTTTAGCAGTAGCTGAGGTGATCCTGCTTGAGTGGGAATCCGGGGTCCAGCTCCTGGTGGCAGGTGGGTGCTCCACGTGGGTGCTCCCCGTGGGTGCCGCGGGAAGGTGGCCTGTGAGCAAGAAGAAGGCATGGGGAGCCAGCAGGCAACGTCCACGGTGACTCACTGTTGACCTTGGCTGTCACTTGGGCTTTCTCGTTTGCCTCAGCGCGCATCAGGGCCCGGACTGAGAAGTGTTGACAAAGCGTTTCAGAGTGCATCTCCTCCGATTCCAGGAACCCTCCGCGAGCGAAGGCTCCCTGCCAGCTCCCCGCTCCCTCATTAGGCTCGGGACCCGGGAGGACAGGCTGCCAGCTGGCCGCCAGATGCTGGGCTGTCACCTCTACCTGGGAACCTGCGTGGGGAGACAGGCCCAGGCGCTGCCTTGTCCCTGGGGGTGTCTGGCCTCCCTGCTTCCTCTCCACCTTCCCCTCGCTCCCCTCTGACTCACTTCGGTTACAGCCAAGAGGGCAAGTGTTGAGAGCTGGTTTGAAACACACACAGCCAACCCTGTAATCACCCAAAGTGGTCATTTGATCTACGTGGGAATGCGTGCCCTCCCGCCGGCTCCCAGGCACCGGGAAGGGACAGCAGCGAGCCAGGAGGCCAGGGCCCTCAGAGGAGGAGCTGCCATCTGGTCCCGAAGGCCCGCTGGCCGCCAGGCCTTTCCCAGGCATCGTGTCCGCAATCAGCAGGGCGACCCCCAGGGAGACCGCGCGGGCTTTGTGTTACAGAGGAGGGGCCCGGGTCAGGGGGCTTGGCCCGCCTCCCCTGCAGCTAAGAGGTGGCGAAGCTGGAATTCTAACCAGGTGCGCCTGACGTGGGAGCTCACCCTGTCCCTTCGGTCGTGTGGACAATCAATTCGACGCGGTCCCGAGAAGCCGCAGCATAGGTTTGAGTCATAAGCAGCCAAGGGCCCCCGAGCCATACAAATGGTTCCCAGGGCCTCGGAAACTTTAGATGTCGCTTCCCAGTGGGTTTCTCTCTTCCGCAGGCAAAGCAGAGGGAGCGAGCGTTTCCTGAGGACTGAGCGCCAGGCGCTGGCTTCTTGCCGAACACGCACAGTGACGTGAGCTATTCCCGGTCAAAGCTCCAGGTCTGAGAACCACTTATAACACTGACCGGGCGACCTGCACATCGCTCCTCATCTCAGAGCCCCACTTCCTTATCTGCCTTCTGCATGTCCAGGAGACCTGATAAAAAAAAATAATAATAATAAAATAAAATAAAATAAACAGGTAGCCAGCACTGGGCAAGCCCCAGGACAGGTATATGCTCGCTGAGGGAACAGCAGTTGTTTTATTATTCTTATTGTCCTTCTTGCTTGGTCCCCAGGGACCGTTGCCCATCTGGCTTTTCCTTTGTCCCCACCAGCCTGATGACCCAGCCCGCTTGTTTCGCCTCCCCGCCCCTCCCCAAGCTATTTGATGTCTGTTGGGTTTTCTTACCTGCAGTGGTATCTGAATACTAAACCAAGAGTTCCTTTCTTCCACATCTGCTGGTACCCCCAGGATAAGCCCTGAGGTCCTCTAAGGATTTCCCTGAGCATCTATCCCAGGGAACAGAAAGTGCTAGAAAGGGTTACAGGCAGAGGCATGGGAGCTGAGGGTGGCTCCCATGATCTCTCTGAGGTGGCCTAGCATTTTCCTCTTCACTTGGCTCTAATGACCAGCTCTCTGGGACTTGTGTCATCTCACTAATGAGAACGGTCATCTCTTCCTGATGATTTTTATGGTGAACGGTGAACAGAGGCATATCAAGTCCTCCAAAGCCAGAATAATGCAAATAGTTATGCGATGATGGCTCACCGAGTAAATGTTGGGATTCTATATCCCTGAATCTTTATTTCAGTCTTTTGACTTGAGGTGGTTCTGGAGAAGATTATCCAAGTTTTGATGAGTCTTGATGTGTCTAGAATGGAATGAAGAGGCATATGAAATGGACAAAACTATCTCTCCAAGTACCCTTGAATCTGAAAAAGCAAAGATTCTCTGGTTGCTCTTCAGAAAATTATGCTAGAATATAACTGGTTATCAATATGGTGAAAGGTCCAATCCCATCCTCACACCATGTGCGTAAAAATCAGTTCCAATGGATTGAAGACATAAATATGAAGAGAAAAACCTTTAGACTATTAGGTTATTGTTCCCATGTCTTTAAGGAAGGATTTTATAAAAACAGACACAAATAGTACAAACTATTAGGAAAAAATACTTGATTAAAAACATTAAAGTAAAAAGATAATTTATAAACCAAGAGATTAGAATCCCATAGTATATGTACTAGACATGCCCTAGAGATTCAGAAGAAATGCCAGGTGGAGATGCAAGACCAGAGTGAGACATCTGTATACCTAGGAGCACTCAAGGCTGCCTGAATCCAGGAGACAGTCATGGGCAGAGTCTCTCCTCAGTATCTTCCAAGAGAACAGGCCCCTGACACCTGGATCAAAGACTCCTGGCCTTCCCGACTGTGGAGAACACACTTCTTTTTGTGAACCGTTGGTTGTGGTGGTTTGTATAGCAGCCCCAGGTGCACAGTAAATGCTCAACCACTCATCTTGAAGGCCCCCATTGGCTTGGAATCACCAACAGTACCCTCCTCCCCAAAGGGCAGGGGAGAGTCAAGCTTAGTGGTTAAGAGTGGAGCTTCTGACATCAGATTGTCTTCTGCTGAATCCCTAATTTGTCTCTTTATAACTATTGGACCAGTGCCTCAGTTTCCAGACCTATTTAACAGAGAGGTGCTTTCCCCCCAACAGGCCCTAGAGAGGTGTACATCAAGCATACAAAGCACCTATCCAACGCCTGGCACCAGTGAGTGGTCATGGAATGCATCACTCAGCACTGAGCGCAGTTTCCTTCCTGTCTTTCTCAGCACGGCTTAGTGATTGAGCATCACCTTAAAGATCAGGAAGTCACGGTTCAATTCCTGGTCAGGGCTCATCCTCAGTGTGGGAGGCAGCCACACTGTCTCTGCCTCTTCCTTCCTCTCTGAAATCAATAAAAACAAACAACAACAAAAAACTGTTCTCTCCTTGATGTAATTTGCCTGCAGGCCCCAATGTAACAAGGGCTCTTACTAGGATAGAAGAGTTTGTTAATATGCATCAAATTACCAGAATTTTCCAAGTGAATGTTCTCTTTCCCTGGCATATCTATGATATATAAAAGCCAAGCAACCAGAACAACCAGAATGACCGGTCACTATGACCTGTACTGTGGCTGGCCAACCAGCTGGATCGGGGGCAGGGTTGGCCAGCCAACATCCCATGTCCCGTCCCCCTGGCCAGCTGGACCCAATCCACCCTGATCAGGGTGGACTGGCCAGACCCACCTGTGCATGAATTTGTGCACTGAGCCTCCAGTTCCCTTATACATTTTAGTTCTAGCTCAGGGGAAAATGGTGCTTGTGGCTAGTGAGCTAATCCTGGACCCTGAACCCCTCCCTCGTTCTGACCAGCATTTCTAGAATAGACCCCAAAGTCATCAACAGCGCAGGCCAGCAGTCTGCAGAGAGAGACATGTGACTTAGCAGGAAAACAGGGAAGGAGTCTGGGACCTGCGTTTGAACCCCTTTCCTGCCACTGAGTGACATATGCACTGTGATCTGAGAGCCTGGCCTTCCATTCTCAATTTTATCACTGCAGAACAGGCCACTGCTCAGTGGACAAAGATGCTGGAGGGTTTCGTGTGGCAAAGACAGCCACGTGCCTTGCGTGTTGCTGGCATCCTGCAGGCCCTTGGTGCCCAGCCCTCCTCTTCCTCTCTCCATCATGGCCAAGGGGCTGAGGTGGAAGGGATTGAGGGGCGAGGCCCAGAGGATGCAGCCTGGCTGCCGCCATGCCCAGGCCTGGTGGTGGCCCCTCCTGTGCTGCTCCTTTTCTGTGGGGTTTAAGCTGGTTGCCTTCCAGGGGCGCTGCACAGCTCCCTCGGGGCACTGGACCTCCCAGAAAAGGCTGGCAGCATGCGGAGGATTGGGGTGGAGGCCTCCCAAAACTCGTGCTGACTTGCGAGGATGTCTGAAGAACAGAGAAGTGAAGCACCACCCTCAGCCCTTGGTGGTCAGTGACTCCACACAGCTGTCACCATGCGGAGATGATCCCTGCCGGCAGGGCAGGGGGCTGGGCAGGTCCAGAAGGTGCCAGGGCACGAGGGCTGCAGAGGCAGGAGAGGTGGCCACCGTGGGAGGCAAAGGCTGCTCAGAGAAGAAGGAGATGCAGATGAAGAAGGACCAGTGGGATGTCATGAGTGTAAATGGGACCCGGAGGCGGGAGGGAGTCAGGCGGGGACCCCTAGAGGGCAGGGGCCTCCAGGACCAGGAGGATCTACCTGGGGATGGGGAGAGGCCAGGGGTGGCCAGACAAGGAAGTCATGGGAGCGGCTAGCGTCCTCTGAGCAGGGTGATGTTCTGGAGCAGTGGTTCTCAACCTCTCTAATGCTGCGACCCATTAATACAGTTCCTTGTGTTTTGATGACCCCCACCCATAAAATTATTTTCGTTTCTACTTCATAACTGTAATTTTGCTCATGTTATGAATTGTGATGTAAATATCTGTGTTTAGACTCTATATCAGCAGTTCTCAACCTGTAGGCGGCCTAAGACCATTGGAAAACACAGATATTTACATTACAATTCATAACTGTAGCAAAATTAGAGTTAAGAAGTAGCAACAAAAATAATATTATGTTTGGGGGTCACCATAACCTGAGGAAATGTATTAAAGGGTCTCGGAATTAGAAAGGTTGAGAACCGCTGTTCTGGAGCTTTCTGAAGAGGACCGAAAGTGGTCTGATGAGGTTGGGGATGAGTCAGAAGCCCGAGACCGGCCACAGCGCTTCTGTGCTGCTGCGGTAAAGTGAGGGAACCACGCTCCTAGCTCTCAGGACGAGGTGCGTGATCCACTAGGAGATACGATCAGAGACACTGGGCAGTGATCCCCACTCAGTGAGCCATTAGAGGCGCCAAGCCTGTCCACCGGCCAGCCCCTCCCCAAACTCTGACAGCCGGCCTGCGGTAGCTCCAGGGTTTGAACCCATACAGTCCAATGCTCGGGCCTTCACCTCTCGCCCAGAAGGTGCCCTCGTGTCCCCAGGAGCTGGCAGGGGTCAGGGGTCAGGAAAGAGGGTCTGGGTGGGGGTTGCTGAAACTTGGGCACTGATATCTCCTGGGTGCAAGGGCCTTAGGAGACGGGGAGGCAGAGGGAGCGTGGGAGACATGGGGTGGCGGAGGGCTGACTGTGGGAGCTGACTGTGGAGGGTGGAACCTGTGGATGGTGAGGCTGAGGGAGGAGGGCACAGACCTGGTGCTGGAAGCAGCGGTGCCTTGAGCCTGGCCCGAGGACATTTTCCCTCACAGCTGGGGGTGGGGGGGGCAGAGGGACTGTGGAGTGGGCCAGGGCTCACCGTGTGCTAGCTCAGGTGCAGGGAGGGTCGCAGAGCCGCTGCATCTCATGGTGGGAGGGCCCCGAGGCTGAGATGACGCATGCTGGTGTGGGAAGGGTTTGTATGTCACCACACCCCATCGGGTTACCTGCCTCTGGGCTGTTGCATCACTCCAGAGTCCTTGCCCACAAGGAGCTCTAGTGAGGGTGTCGCCATGACCATGACACAGGTCAGGCATGCTGAGCGCCCCGGAAAGTGGAGTAGACGTTGGCCGGGGTGGGGGCTGGTGCTCCAGGGTGCCTGGCCCCCAGCATCAGGCCTGCTCAGTCCCTCCCGGTGCAAGTTATCACTAAGGAGAGGATTGTTCTGCCTACTCACTCTTCAGGGGTGCCCCCTGACTCCCCAGGAGCGTGGAGCGAGGCCAGGGCTCAGGGCCTCCCTGGACAGGACTGCTGAGCTGATCGCCCCTGGCGGGCTCAGAGGGGACAGCCACAGCAGGCACTGTGAGCGGCGGCAGCCAAGAGGTCCTCTGTGGCAGAAGGACAGGGAAAACAAGAAGCCGTGAGGTCAGGGCCGGCTGATGAGTTTGGGACAACATCCCTTCTCTCCTCGGTCAGGGCGATGGAGACTTCACAAGGCCAGCAACAGACGGCGTAGCCACTGAACTGTCTCAGAAGAAAGGGGACAGAGCTCATGTTTTCTAGAAGAGCGCTGCCGGCTGAGTCACTGGCTCAGCTACTGACGACGTGAGAGAACCGGGTCTCCTGGGACAGGCCACGGTATTTCCAGGACTTGTGACAGCAGCTGGAGCCAACTCATGCAGGCAGCGCAGTGTGGCACGCTCACAGCCAGCAGACCTGACGCTCATTCATACCAACAGCGGCTGGGAACCCTCCCACCAGGAGACACGTTCCTAAGGACCATGCAGGCAGAGCCCACATCACAAGCTGCAAAGGGTGGGCATGTGAGGAGGAAGGGGCTGAGGCCTAGACCCCTCTTGTAAGGTCTGGAGATAAACTGTTAACTTTTCTAAGTCTCGGTGTCCTCCGCTGCATCCTGGAGCTCATAAAAACACACCAATTTGTGGTCCAGAAGAATGAACGCGTGATTATCTGTGAAGTGCTCAGCACAGAGCCTGCAGGGAGGTAAGCGCCCCCATGTTGAATAAGTGGAAACAATGTTTAAAAGAGGTAAATGCTTAATATACAGCGCCGATTGAAATGGCGGAGAACTTCATTAGCGAGTCAGTAACTCACCCTCGCGCTCATCAAATATTTATGGGGTTTTTATTGGGCGCCAGCCGCCTCCTCGGCACTGGGGATACATCTTGGAGGAAAGGGACACAGTTCCTGTTTGCCAGAAGTTTGTTGCTGGATGAAGTCGTTGGCTCAGCAGCTCATGACAATGCCACCTCCCTCTCCGAGGAGGAGAAGGCAGCCCACAGGGTAGATGAAGGATCAGAACGGGAGCTGACCGCCTACTGGGCTCACAGCTGAGAATCCAGCTGCTCTGGGATGGAAAACCAGATAGAAATGGATACTAATGTCCTAAAATAGAATATATATCCTATATAATAGAAGGGTGATATGCAAATTGACCCTCAGGGCACAATGACCGCTGGACCAGTCACGATGAGGCACACTGACCACCTCTTGGTCCCTTTCCCTAGCCAGCAGATTCTGATCACCCGATGGCGAATGGAGAACTGGGGGTGGGTGGTGATGGGCGCGGGGCCGGTGGTGGGCAGCTAGTGAAGAGGGCCCTGATCACAGGTCAGGTCTACGGACCGTACCCACACACAAATTTTGTGTGTCAGGCCGCTAGTATTTTATATTTTTATTGATTTCAGAGATGAAGGGAGAGGGAGGGAGAGATAGAAACATCCATGATGAGAGAGGATCAGTGATTGGCTTCCTACAGGCACACCTCCCCCAACAGGGGATCAAACTTGAAAGCTAGGCATGGGCCCTGACTGGGAATTGAACCGTGACCTCCTGTTTCATAGATGGAAGCTCAACCACTGAGCCAAGCTGGCAGGAGTAAAATAGAATAGTTTTACACTAGCAGTAAGTGAGAGGGAAGAAAAGTATTTTTACTTGTAAGAAGGCATTACTCTTAAAAAGCATTTTCAAAAAGCGAGGGTGTGGAGTGAGAATATTTAAGATCAGGCCTATGAGCAACTTTCAAGCATTATTAACTCCAATCACCACGGTGTACATTAGACCCTTAAACTCCATTGTCTTATAAACAGAAGTTTCTGACCAACTTCTCCCCATTATCCCTGTCCCTCTGCCCCAGCCTCTATTCTCTGTTTCTATGAGTTTTTTTCTTAGATTCCATGTGTAAGCGAGATCATGCAGTCTTTCTCTTCTCTGTCTGATTTATTTCCCTTAACAAAGCACCTTCCAGATTCATCCATTGTTGTCACAAAAGGCAGAAATTCCTTCTTTCTTGTGACTGAATATTTCTTTCTATATAACAACTTCTTTATTCATTTATTCACTGATGGACACCTTAATTATTAAAATGCCTTGGCTATTGTAATAATTCTGCAAGGACTCTAGAGGTTCAGGTATCTCTTTAAAATAGTGATTTTATGTCTTTCAGCCATTAATCCAGAAGTGGGATTGCCGGATCATAAGGCAGTCCTAGTTTTAATTTTTTAGGAACCTCCAATCTGTTTTTCATAGCGGCTGCACCAATTTGCATTCCCACCAGAAGTGCATCAGGGTCCCCTTTTCTACACATTCTCGCCACCAGTTGCTGTTTCTTGACTTTCCAATGGCAGCCACTCTATCAGGTGTGAGGTGATGGCTCACTTAGTTTTGATTTGCATTTCCCCGGTGATTACTGACATTGAGCATCTTCCCTTGGACCTATTGGCCATTCATACGTCCTCTTTGGAAAAATATCTATTCACATCCTCTGCCCATGTTTTAAATAGCATCATGTTTGGTATTGAGGAGAATGGGTTCTTTATATATGATGAATACTAGAGGCCCAGTGCACAAAATTTGTGCACTCAAGGGGGAGGTCCCCCAGCCTGGCCTGTGCCTTCTCACCATCCAGGAATCTCACAATCAAACACCACAAAAAGGTAGGCCCTTCCCACCCACCCGGGGAACCTGGATGGATTGCTCCAAAGAGATAGGCCAGAGTTGGGGGTCCTGCCTCCACACAGTGCAGAGCTGAGGGACCCCCAGACCTCACCAGCTAGAGCCACCAGGACTGCTGGCACCGCCACATGGAGCCACAGGGACCCGCATCCACGCCGTGCATGTAGCATCAAGTCTCTGCCCACCTGGGCACACCTTGCTACACACGCAGCCCCACCCACTCTTGCGCGCCTGCTGTGCACGCAGCCTCCTAGCAATGGATTGTGACGGTGTAAAGCGTGATGACCATTTGCATATTAGCTCTTTATTATATAGAATTAACCTTCTCTCGGTATATGATTTACAAATATTTCCCCCTATTCTATCGGCTGTGGTTTCACTTTGCTGACTGTTGCTCTCACTGTGCTAAAGTCTTTCCTTGTGATGAGGTTGTTGATTTCACAGTTCCCTTTGTCGTGGTTCAAGAAGAGGATGATCAGATGTTGCCTGCTGGGCTGTTACTCAGACAAAGTGTGAGCCTTTAAGCAGAAACTCAACCACAGTGCAGTGCTGGTCAGTGCTCTGCCCAACTCCCATGGTCAGACAAGGTAAAGCTGCTGGGCTCCCTTCTTTTGGGGTAGAATTTCTTTCTCCTGGGTCTTGCCCTTGTCTGTGTCCTTAAAGGCACAGGGCTTTGCACCAGATGCCTGACAGCTAGTAAATGTTCAAGAAAAGAAAGAACAATCCCAGGCAGTAAATCAAAGGACAGTTTCTAATAAGAGAAACAACAGAACAAAGGCTACAGGAAACATTTGAAAGATTCCGAATCATAATATAAAATAATAGTGTGTCTGTACCTATAAATAATAACATGTGCTGTGAAGGAGAAATCTTTTCTTTTTGATAGGTTTGTAAAACCAGATGAAGGAAGCGGGCTAAGTATCTGTGTTTGGTGCCAGGAAAACGCGTGAACTTTCATCTTTTGAAATTGGCATTCACCAAAGTCATGCAGATGAGCATAGACAATCACTCAGGTTCAGAAACAGATTAAAGGTAATAAAAGTGATGATGCCTCGTGGTCCGGGGGTTTAGTCCGTGGAGTACAAGGTGGGAAGGGTCTGGTCTGACTTTGTAGCATCCTTCACGAATTGAGAGCACGTTAGTGAAGTTTACCAAAGACATCCTGCAGCATAATGGCCCAGGGGCCAGATCAAAGGCAGAGACGTCATGCAAGGAACCCATCAGAGCTGGCATGAAGAGTCAGAAATGAGATGCAGCTTGAAAAAAAAAATGCAAGCAAACCTAGCTGGGCAGAAATGGTCAAAAACAACCAGAGAATGCAGTGGGAAGTTTCCAGAAAGAAACGCAGGGGTCCCGATGGAGTGGAAAGAGTGTCATACATTGCACACGGGAAGAGAGGAACGGGCTGCCTGTGCTGACGGAGATCCCAGCAATGTGTGCACTCCTGCCAGACTTCAGGAAAACGCCCTGCCTTCAGCTCAGAGAAACATGGAGGTGGCAGCTGTGGAGGTAGAAAGCGCCCAGACTTAGAAGGAAATCTGCCCCAGCGCCAGTGACCTTGGACGTGTTTCTTAGGCTCCTCGTGGATCGATGGTTCATCTATAAAACGTATGTGAAAAATATCCATGTCCTCAGTGCAGGGTTCTTGTGAGGGTTTGATGGGTAAGAATGGGGAAAATCGGACAACTGTAAAGGGCTTTGCAAACATCAGGCACTCTTATGGGTTGAGACAAAACACACGGATAAGAAAGTTCTATAAATTCATTGATTTAAGTATCAACTAGAGATTTTTTCAATAAAGGTTGATCTCTTGGGGTTTTGTGAGGAATGAATGAGTGAATACACATGAAGCTCACAGGAAAATATCTGGCAATGGAAAAGGTGTCCAACAGACCCTCGTGACTTTTAGCACCATGCTGTAATAACCCATCATCCACATTCAATCCCTAGTTCTTTGCAAATCAGTTCCTCTCCCTAGAGCTTGTGCTCCTTGAGGGGTGTGGCTGCTTTATCTATGTCTTCTCTTCCAACAAAAATAGAGATGGGATGGAATTCAAGCTTACACCAGCCTTTGAACAAGACAACGGTCTGCGCTTATCACAACTAAAAATAAACGAAAGCATGACTGAAAGAGTGAATGAATTAATGAGTTAATGCATGAAAATCCTGCATTATGCTGGAGCTACAGCCTGTCTTTTAGGACCTTGAAATCTTTGGGGCACCAATGTGCACGTTCAACAGAAAAATCAGCCAAGACTGGTTTGGCTCAGTGGATATAGCGTCGACTTGCAGACTGAAAGGTCCCAGGTTCTATTCCTGTCGGGGTATGTACCTTGCTTGCGGGCACATCTCCACTGTGGGGCATGCAGGAGGCAGCTGATCGATGTCTCTCTTTCATCGATGTTTCTGGCTTTCTATCTCTCTCCCTTCCTCTCTGTAAAAAATCAATAAAATATATATTTTTTAAAAATCAAAAACAAGAGCTGCCAGAGGTGACGCCCACACAGGCCAGGCAGGTAAGGTGTCACAGAAGAATCCAGAAAGCTGGCTGGGAAGGTGAGCTCCTTGGACCCCTCCCACAGTTCTCTTAGGGGCTCATTTAAATTTCTGACACATCCGAGCCCACTTTCCTTCTCTGTTCTCCTATAGAAGTCACTCACCTGGATACATCCCATCCGTGCCACCGAAACATTCTTAATAAATGGGTTATTTTGTTAGGAGTGGCTGAGTCAGGTTCACTACATATGAGCTGTTTGAACAGATGTGAACATTTGGCAAAATTATTACAAAAAGTTTTCTGAGGGATAGCTAAGGACCATTGGCACGATACGGAAGACAGCCCCTGTGTACCTTCCCAATGGAGGAAATTTCGTAATGCTGGTAAACCTTGGCAACGCCTGCCCCAAGCACTGCCATGGGCACCCTCCATGGTCCTGAGGCGAGGCCAGAAGCCGCCATTCATTACCTCCATCTGGCCAAGAAACCACGAGGTCGTCTTGTTTTAGATTGAAGTGCCCAGGCTAAGTGTTCCACTGGCTCACATGCCAACCTAGAATTCAGGTCGATTTCTTTCCTCCTCAGAAAGAACGGTGCTCGGAGCAAGCAACCAGCAAGCCCATCATTCATCGTCTGTTTCAGATTATAAGTTTTTAGCTACTGCTGTTTCTGGTTGTCAAATGTTAACACCTCTGAAACTGCACCTCGTTAAACTTTTAATATCCTGCATGGCCTCCTCTTTGCAGCTGATCTTAAATTCTGTGAGGCATGGAGAAATAGACGAGGATGGGCAAAAGTAGGTTTACAGTTGCTCGTATGAAAAATAACACAATAATTAATACATAATAATATAAGAATAAATTCTGTTTCACATATTCATAACTATAATCTTACATTCCCCCCACCGTGTGCATGTCTGTGCGTGTGTCCGTGCATGTGTGTGTGTGTTTGTGTGTGTGTGTGTGTGTGTGTGTGTGTATGTATATATATATGTATGTATATATGAAATTAATCTTTGATCATCCTGGAAATGACTAAGTTATTGTGAGTTACCTCCTCCATCACTTCTTGATGTTTATTTTTGATGCAGCCCTTTCACTAAATCATATGGTTTAAGACACTGTATGGTCACCTTCTAAAATTGGGCCATCTTGATTCCTCGCACTGTCCCATTCACAAGTCACTGAGACCATGGCAGGCAGCCTTGTGGACAGAAGAGTATTCCCAGGGATGGGTGCCCAGGAAGGGGTTTGGAAGCTGGAGGCCTACCTGGATGAACATCCACACCTGCCGGCTCCAAACGCTGTTCTTCTCGCTGTCACCTCCCCTGGAGGCCCCTGGTGCTGACCTAGAATGACCTAAGCATCCTGGGTAGAGTCTCCGGAGACCATGCCCAAGCCAACCTGGATGCTGGCTCTTGTGCTTTTGGAGGCTCCATTGGGCATTTTCCCATAGTGTCCTGAGAGGCCAGCTTTATCTCCTCCAGGCCTTGCCCTGAGCCTGACGTGTCCTAGGGAATCTCAGCATCCCCTAGACTCCAGTTGCCA
>PVJN01003170.1:0-22507 GCA_004026805.1 Lasiurus borealis | reverse complement strand
GCTGGATCACACGTTCAGAAGTCAAAAGGAAGGACACGGATGCAGAGGAGACACATGGGAGAGGGAGAGAGTCCTACTCTGGAGTCATGCCCTGGGTGCTGAATTGGGAGCTCCCCCCCATGCTAGTGATTAGTCATGAGGGGGGCTGGTCCTTTGGCCTCTAGGAAGGGCCTTGTGCTTCCAGGGGCAGAAGCCTCCCATGTGGGGGTCCTATCTCCTGCCTGTACTATTTCCTGGTCTACCACTTATCGTGTGCCTGGAGCCCTCCCCTTCCACCCCACTCCATGCTTGCCCAGACCTCCATCCATGATCCCTCACAGACCTCCCCTCATCAAAATCTCTCTACCAACCAAGTCCGACTCCATACTATCTCCCCTCCACTGCCATCCCCATCACTGGTCTGTGCCACCTGTCACCACTGCTTACAGACACACTGCTGCCCACAGGGCAGAAGCCCTTCCTCATCTCCAGCTGGCTCTGGCTCTAAATACCACGCCAGCTGTGGTTGCATCTACCCTCGCACCTGGCCTCCGTCCCCGCCTCCCCGCTTCTCCTCTGTCAGGCATCTGACCGGGGTACCTGAGCCACTCAAGGGTTCTCTTGCTGTGATCTCTCTCCTGAGGGAAAGATCCGCCATTCATATGGATTAGAGTGGAGGTACATTACCCATCAATGTATCCCCTCCAAAAGCCCTGAGGAGGAAGGGGCGTTGGGGTCACAGCGGGCGGTGTCCTCAGTCAGTAGGAGTCTGACTCGTGAAAGACACCATCAGACAGGAAACCAGGAGGTGCCACCTGACCTGAGAGGCCAGCTTTATCTCCTCCGGGCCTTGCCCTGAGCCTGACGTGTCCTGGGGAATCTCAGCATCCCCTAGACTCCAGTTGCCAGTGACAGAAAGCTGGATCACACGTTCAGAAGTCAAAAGGAAGGACACCAATGCAGAGGAGACACATGGGAGAGGGAGAGAGACACGAGTTATCAAGACTGAAACTGACCTGCCTCAGTTTCTCCAGGGGGCTAGAAGCAGGTCCATGGGCAGTGTGGGCCTGCTGGGTAGTGCCAGGAAGTATCCCAGCCCCTGGAAAACCTTGGGCAGCAGGACGATCAACAGAGACACAAGTGCGTCCCTATCAGTTAATGAGATGAGGTGCTTGTTTCCTTGGGCGAGCGGCCAGAACAAATATCCATGAACTGGGTGGCTTTAGACAATAGGAACTTATTTCCTCACAGTTCCGGAGGCTGGAAGCCTGAAATGGAGATGCTGGCAGGATTGGCTCTTTCTGGCTGAGAGAGAGAATATGGCCCAAACCTTCAACCGGCACTCAGTGCCCTGGCCTCAGAGACATACCACTGCAAAGTCTGCCTCTGTCTTCTCTGGTTTTCTCTGTATGTGTGTCTCACCATCAGCTTCCCTCTGTGCTGGGCTCTGTGTCCAATGCCCTTTGTCTTAGAGAAGGACATCAGTCAGTGGATCAGGGCCCATCATAGCCAGTAGAATCTTAGAACCTTTTTTTCTTTTTTGGCTTAAACATTGACATTTATTCCCTCACAGTTCCAGAGGCTGGAAGTCCACATCAGACTGTCAGCAGGGCTCTGCTCCCTCCAAAGCCCAGAGGAAGGCCCTTCCTTGCCTCTTCCAGTTTCTGGTGGTCCCAGGCCTCGGTGGCTTGTGGCAGCATCACTGCGGTCTCTGTCCCTGTCTTCCCAGGGCGTCTTCCTTCCGTGTCCAGGTGTCCCTGTCTTCACATGACGTTCTTTTCCCTGTGTCTCTGTTTTTCCCTCTTTTAAGGACACCAGTCGCATTGGATTAGGACCCAATAATTGAGTGTGATGTCATCTCAGTTATTTCTAAATAAGGTCACATTTTCAGATATCAGGGGTGGGGACTTCTGGGGGATGCAACTCAAACCACAAGAGTTTTCCTTGTATTATTTCTTCACCTTCTCACTCTTTAAACCAGTAGGATCTTAATGTACCTTGATCGTACCTCCAAGACCCCATTCCCAAATAAGGCTGCATTCTGAACTTCCAGTTGGTATGAGTATTCGGGGGAAACTATTCAAACCAGAACAGAAGGCGAGGGCCACGTCTGAGCCAACCCTGAAGGAAATCTTTGGTTTCTAAAGAACACTGATGCCAGGCCAGGGCATGGAGTCCCGTAGCAGATAGAGACAGGAGGAGAGAGGGTTGCTTCAGGCCCTGGGGCAGAAGCACAGGTCAGGCCAGACAGATGGGACCCGTATGGATCCAAAATTCCCCTTTCCCTAGGAAGTTATAGATCTCACGCTAACTCCTCTCCGTATGCAACAGAATCCGAATCCATGTGTTAAAGTCTGAGCAAATCTCTGCCAACAAGATGACTCTAATGTGTGTGGAGTCAGGGGCAACTTTAGTGAGAATCTAAAACGATGTGCTCAGGAAATAAAAATGGTGGCAGAATAGATCAACGTGTCCCAAGCCTTGTTTTGGAGCAGACAGAGAGAACAGCTGAGGGTTGCAAGGGAGTGTTTGCTGGTGAGTTGAAGGACAGATATATTGCAGAAGGTGGGGACTGCTGGATAGGGCTCTCCTGACCGGGCAGCTCCTACTGCTGCTGGGTTCCCTCGCAGAGCCACCAGCTTGGACGCGGAGACCACGCCATCTTGAAAGGGAGGGTGAATGTTATTGGAAGCCTGAGAATCTACAACTGTAGCCCCCACCGAGCAGCTGCAAACCCCAGAACACCAGTCCCCAATTGGCCCAAACACGCGGATTCAGAGGAGCTCTACACTCCACCACGGAAAGGTCAGATTTCGCCTGAGATGAGATGAGATCTCTGGTCCCACAGGACAGTGAAGTGTGTGCACTGCAGAAGCTGGAGAATCAGGGGAAGTTTGCACCTGGAGAGATCCGTGGCTGTTGGGGCTGGTGTGATCCGTGAATGTGAAAGTGGGTCCTCAGAGCTGCTAACAGAGGGAATCTCTAGAAAACAACTCATTTTGATCTGACAAGAGGGACAACCTAGCAGTTTTAAAAGTGTGCAGGCTGCTTGGACACAAGGAGAAGGAAAGTTTGTGCACTTGCACTCTTTCCTGTTCAGATCTTTGCTTCTGATTGCTGAGCCCAATACATAGGATCACCCAGTTGAGGACACCCTAGGAGACTGAGGGGAAAGTTGTTTTTTCTGGATCCTGAGGATAGAGAGGGGAGTGACCATCGGAGAAACAACTCTGGGGCAGCCCACTCCCACAAACCGGTATTGAGTGCCACAGAGAAAGCAGGATCTAAGCACAGGCTACAGAGGACCTATAGTCGCAGAGGTCAATCCAGAAACACAGTCAGCAAGGGGCTGAATCACAAATTGACTCTTGTGTAATCACAAATAAAGGAATAAAGACATTAAGATATACTGCCTCCTTAAAAGTCAGGACAGGCTTACAATACTGAGGAACAGTGTAATGCAGGGAACTGCAAAACTGTCCTGACTAGGAAACAGGTGCACCAAATAGAACATTAGAGGAAGTGAATGACCTTCACTACTGCACATTCTATTTTTTTTTCATCTTTTACATAAGAAACTAATTTTTTTTTCCTCACTTGATTTTACCTTTTTAATTATTACATTTTTATTTTCAATCACTATTATTATTATTACTACTATTTTACCTTTTGGTTAAAAAAAAGAGTCATTTTATTTTATCTTTATTTTACTTTGGGATTAGTGTTCTACGTTCTATTTTATCTTTCCTTTAGATTCATTTTATTCTACCGCAATTCTACCTTTATGCCATCACTCTCTTCCTAACTTTTCCCCTTTTGTTGCCCTGTTTCTCTTACCCTTTTCCTACTTTAGATTTTTTCTATTCTTTCTTTTTACCCTCTGTTAAAATTTCACCCTGCTTATATATCTAATTTCCAATCCCCTACTTCAAGTCCATACACACCTCTCTCTTCTGTCTTCACTATCCAAAAAATTGTTTTTCTCTCTGTCCATTTGTTGTTGTTTGCTTGAATGTTGATTATATCAATTTCTTATGCTTTTTTGTGAGATTGTTTTGCTTATTCCTTTTTTGTTTTGTTTTTGTTTGCTTTGCTTTTGTTTGTTTATTGCTTTTGTTTTCCCTCACCTTGCTTGATATTAGTTGTTCTTTGTAGTTTGTATTAATCTCCAGATTCTTCTTGCTGGCATTTGTTGGGATTAGTGGCTATTCTATTGGGGTTTTCCATATATATATATATATATATATATATATATATATATATATATACACACACACACACATACACACTTTGTTCCCCTTCTCTTTCTTATTCTCTTTCTTTTCTCTCTTATTTTTTTCTTCCCAATTTCATTTTGGCATTCCTTTCTTTTTTTTTTGTTTTGTTTTTCACTTTCTTTTCTCTCTTCTTTTTCTTCTACCCCCTAATTTGCCTCTCTCTGGTGGGCATGTTTATTTGTGGTTATTAATATCATAAATACATTTCTATTCAGTACCTTGTGCTTTGTACCTGGTTCTGTTGTATATTGTGTATTTAAATCAATGCAGGAGAGAGAGGACTACATAACCAGATATCCGGAAAAGAAAGATCATGGGCAGAAAAAGAAACATTCTGCATATGAAAGAAAAGCAGGCATCACCAGAAAAGGAAGTAAATGAAATAGAGGCAAGCAACCTGTCAGAGAAAGAATTCAGAGAAATGGTTGTAAGGTGGCTAAAAAGAATGGAAGACAAATTTGACAGCAATACAATCATAGTAGGAGACTTTCTACCCCACTATCACCATTGGAAAAATCCTCTTAAAAAAAATCAGCAAAGAAACATCAATTCTAAACGACTCAGAGACCAGATAGAATTAATTGACATCTTCAGAACATTTCACCTCAAAGCCACAGAATATACATTCTTCTCAAGGGCACTTGGGTCATTTTCAGAGATATACCATATGTTGAGTCATAGGCAAAGTCTCTTCAAATTCAAGAAGATAGAAATCATATTAAGCATCTTCTCAGATCACAGTGGCATAAAACTGGAAATCAACTATAATAAAAACAACCCAGAGAAATCAAACACATGGAGGCTAAACAGCATGCCATTAAACAATGACTGGGTTACCAGAGAGATCAAAGAAGAAATAAAAAATATCATGTCAACAAATAACAATAATAACACAACAATCCAAAATCTATGGGACTCAGCAAAAGCACTCTTGAGAGGGAAGTTCATAGCTCTACAAGCCTACTGCAAAAGACAAGAAACAATGGTAATAAATTACCTAACCCTACAACTCAAAGAGTTAGAAAGAAAGCAACAAGAAAAGCCCAGTGTGAGCAGAAGGAAGAAAATAATAAAGATTAGAGCACAGATAAATGACATAGAGACTAAATAAATAATACAAAAGATAAACAAAAAACAAGAGCTGGGTCTTTGAAAGGATAAACAAGATTGATGAACCTCTAGTCAGGCTCACCAAGGAGCAAAGAGAAAAGATAAAAATAAACAAAATCAGAAATGAAAGAGGTGAAATAACAACAGACCCTATCAAAATGCGAAGGATTGTTAAAAAATACCATGAACAACTCTATCCCAACAAATTGGACAACCTGGAGAGGTGCTACCATGTGCCAATCCCCATCAACATGCCTGCAGTCATCTGCTACAGTTTCAGCCACAGTTTGTTAATGTTAACTCCCAGCATTCCATGTTACCCGCTTCTCCCAGGCCTTTGCATGGTCCTTGTTTGCAAAGACCTTCACGTTGTAGGACAGGGTGTTGCCTCCTGCACGCAGTCACTCCTGATGCCCTTGGCTTAGGCATGTGCCTTTCCTTGGCTGCTTCACAGCAGCCCCTGCTTGGCCCTGGGTCATCTATCACTGTCGAGGAGAGTTGTCTGGCTGTCTGTTTCCTCCAGTGGAGATCAGGTTTCTTGAGAGTGGTTCTCTCTTCCTCCTCCTGTCTCTTGTGGGCAAGTGCAGGACTCGGCTCCACGGTGATGGTCAGAGAATGGCTGCAGGGTGGCTGAGCCTTGCCAGCAAAGGGACAGAGAAGCAAGTGACCGCCAAGCAGAACCGCCCTAAGTTAAAGCGCATGTGTCAAGAACTGCCCTCGTCATGAGAAGCAGGCCAGTGCGGACCAAATTTCCAATACATATGGATTACGACTTCTCCAGTCAAAGTAATTAAGAGACTGTGATAAATTAGAGGTTGATAAAAGGCTCCAGTCCAAGATTGATGGCTCTTCCAGAATTCTTTCAAGTTCTCCCAAACATACAGGGACCGGCCTGACGCCTGAAGCTGCAACATCTGCCTCCAGTTAGCCGGGCCCTGCCCCGCAGGGAGGGCGCCCCATCTGCTGGGAGCCAGCCCACCATGCCGTGCGCATTCCTGGCCCTGGAAAACCGGGGCTAACCCGGGAAGGGGGTGTTCTTAAATGCTCGCCCTGCTTGCCCCCGTGCCTTGGATTCTTGGCCAGCTGGTCCACCGCCCACAAAGTGTTCGGACCTTTGCCATTACTTTCTGAGATCTGCAGGGGCTTTGTCCTAAAAGAAGAGTGTGTGTGTGTGTGTGTGTGTGTGTGTGTGTGTGTGTGTGTGTGTTTGCGCTCTGAGGCTGCCAGTCTATAAAGTGCGGTTGACACTATCTATTCTCACAGCATCATGAAGATTGTAGTCATGACAGTGAAGAACAGGGCCTAGGATGACCTCCGTTCTCTACATACAGTAACTACATGAAGGTGAGTAGAGAGTCATTGATAACTCCTACCAAGAGTCACTGAGCATCTGCCATGGGTCAGCTGCTGTTTCTGGGAAAATAGAGGTGAGCAGATCTCCACCCCTTGTGCGCTAGGGCAGCTGGCAATCCAGGCCGGGCTGGGGAGCATACAACACCCAACAAACACAGCTTCAGCGGGTTCCTACGATGGGTGACTGGCTAGAACACATGGGTCAGGGCTGTGTGATGGAGAGTGACAAGCGATGGGGTCACAGGCAGAGGACCTGGCCCCTTGAGGTCAGCTGATGGATATCTGAGCAGAAGCCAAATGACAAGATGGGGCGCCCGTAAGGAAGGTCAGATGGGAAGAAGGAAGAGCAGGTGAGCCTTGCTGATGGAGATGTGAGAGGAAGGAGAAACACTTCATAAGCCCACCCACAAAGTCATTCAGCCACTCACACCTTTATCCACCCATTCGATGAACCAGCACAGAGCAAGCATGGTCTCCTCTCAGCGCGACCTCCTTCTTGCTCTTAAGAAATTCCTGATCTCATGAGAACCCCATCCGGGCATGCGCTCCCCTGATTTGCTCTGATTGGCTCTTCTGTGACCAGGGGCTCTTGTTCAGCTCTATTACCAGCCCTTGCCCTCCCCTGCTGCAGTCTTTCACGTCTGCGCCCCCATCTCTTCACAACACTCTAAAGACGAACCTGGAAACCCTCCCAGCTGGACGGCCTCTGGGTCCTCTGACCAAGACACTTACACAGACCAGCCTTACTTTCCAGGTCATGATCAGTCTCATTCGCACCTGTTTAGCTCCATATGTTATGCTCCATATGTTTAGCTCTGCTATATAGAGCTCAGTTTTCTCCGCTTCTCCACCCAGCAGCCAGTGCTCGGCTTGACCAGTGATCAGGTTTTGCTGAGTTCTGTTCTCAGAAATGTGTAGATGGTGCCAAGACCCTCCTCAGAGCTGCTCCACTGCCTCCCAGCGCAGCTCTTCCGGTGGCCCTGACACTATCTCCCAGGAATGCAACCCAGAGCCGCCTGCGTCTTCACTCAGACACATCCCACTACCCACTACCCACTAGGGGAGAAGACAGAAAATAAATTCTACCAGCTCCCAAAGATGATGACATGTGGTTTCTGCCCAGCAAGCCCAAGTCTTGAGTCTCACACATGGCTTGTTGGCTACAAAGACACCCTTCCTCCCTTCCTCCCTCCTTTCCTTCCTCTTTCCTTCCCTTCTTTCCTTCCTTCCTTCCTTCCTTCCTTCCTTCCTTCCTTCCTTCCTTCCTTCCTTCTTTCTTCCCTCCCTTCCACAACAGGCTCACTCCCTTCTCCTCTCTCATGCTGCTTCCATGGGGGGCTGCCTCTGGTCTCCAAACAAGGCTGGCCATCGTACCTTCCTCCCAGCACATCCTGCATCCTTTCCTTTGCAAAAAAAGGTATTTTGCCTGGAAGGATTTCTCTGCTGAAAGCAGAGGGAGCAAGCACATGTCAAAGGAGGGACACACACAGCGTTGCAACCATACCCTCATCCCCACGCTGTCCTCTCACGACCCTCCAGGGCACGCACAGGGCTCAGGCACTGCCCTAAGCCTCTTCCATGAATGATCAGCATGCGTGTCCTGACGATGGCCTCACGAGATGCAGTCGCCATTCCTGGCTCTATTTATGTTTGTGAAAACTGCAGTACGGGTCATTGCTCTTGAACACCATCCCATGGAGTGTGATTTGAACAACATTGTTCGATTTGAACCAAGGCTGAATGGTTCCAGAACTTATGTGTTTTCCTCTAAGAACCAGCAGTCTTTCTCCGTAGGTCAAGGCTTTTGGACTAGTTGCACTTTGAGGGCCATCAATACCCCTCTTCACTTCCTAAAACTTAACTCAGCAAACTCCTCTGAAGATTATGCCAAGTCTTCTGCCCTACTGGAGGGTAGGGCTTGCCATCCTGGCCTGGGCCCCAGAAGTCTGTCCATAGACAAGGAGGGGTTGATCAGGCCAGGAAGAGAGGAACTCAACTCAGGACTTGAAGGTGAGAGAGGCCTGGGCTGGGGAATGGGCAGCCATTGTCTGTAAGAGCCCTCTGATGGGTTCCTGGGCCCCAGGTTCTGTCTGTGAGCACCCAGAACTAAGGCACAAGTCTAGGTCACTTCAGGGGCCTCCATGTGGTACCCTAGTCTCCAAGTCTCCTGTGCTGGGAGCCATCCTTGCTTCTCATTTGGCCACTCCTACCAATGGAAGCAAAGCATTTTCTCTGAGGCGACCCCAGCAACAAGGGGACAAGAGGAAAGGAACCACTTGAACTTGTCTAGGACCCTGCAGGGAGCAGCTCCCAGCCCCTGAAATTTGGATTCCGGCTGCTGCCCGTTCCACACTCTCTCACGTTGGCACCCAGAAAGGCAGTATGATTGAAATTTGCATTTAAATGGAAATGGTTGAAGCTAAAGGCCCAACCTTTAGAGAAATGAGAGTATCCATTTTTCTGAGAGGGAAGCCCAGTGTCACTGTGTGCCATTAAGGTGTTACTGAGCGAAATATGTTTAGAAATATTAGATGCCACTGCCACGTGGAGGGGTGACCGGTGTTTGGAAATGACGCCACATGATGAAGGAGCCTCAGCGAGCCCTGCATCAGACACAGTGGCTCAAAAGGCTGCCCGCCACCATCATCCAATCCCGGCCCCTCTCCTAAAGAGTAACCTTTCTGTGAGGCAGCTTGAGGCTACTTTTCAGTGGTGAGAAATGACAGGAGTGAGTCGTCAGCACATGACTTGGCAATGTAGGGCATTTAGCATAAGAGGCACATGTGTGCACATTTACGGATTTTGAAATGTTTGGCTGACGCCTTGTGAGAAAAGTTACATGGACTTCATCCACATTACGCAGACGATGACTGGGTCATTATAACCTGGGAGGAAATATAGGTTAAGATTGTCGAAAGTGGGAGCAGGAAACCCTCAGATGCTTATAATTTACATCAACTACACTTGACTCCTTTCTCACGCTCCAGGTCCATCCCAGGTCTGCCTCTTACCTCCTCGTTCCAAGAGTGATGTTGACGGGTCAGCTGCCATCTCGACGCTGCTTGTCACAGAAGCAGAAGGACAAAGGGACCAGGAGGGGTTTTATGTGTAAATAAACAGTGTAACTAGATGTGACCTATGTTTCTGCAGCTCACATCTCATCAGTCAAAACTAACATAGTTCCAGAAACAGACTGACCCCTGTGCCAGAGGCAGCAACTCAGAAATATTCAGAGACAGAGCTCAGGACTGTGTGTGTACCCCATTCTTAGCAATGTTACAGGGTGAGGAGAAAGCAGGGAAGTTGCCTATGAGGGTGACAAAGGGAAGGCGGACCCCAGGCTGGATGGCAGTGAACACAAAATGCTACCTAGAATGTCACCCTTGGGGAGGAAGGACACAGAGAAACCAAAACAGAATCAACAGAGAACGGGAAGATGGTTGGAGTCCGAGTCAGGTGGGAAGTGCCGAGCAAAGGGAAAGCTACCAGCCGGAAGTGAGTTCCTTGGCTGCGATGATGGGTAGACCAGAGCGATGGTCCAGGAGGAACTGAAGTTGGAGCACTTGACATCTAAATCTCCCAGACTCCTGCAGGTGGAAAGCTTTAATACCCTGTTTCCCCGAAAATAAGACAATGTCTTATATTAACTTTTGCTCCCAAAGATGAGCTAAGTCTTATTTTCAGGGGATGTCTTATTTTTCCATGAAGAAAAATACAGTACACATTTATTGTTGAACAAAAAAAAAAAAAAAAAGGAAATTTATTACCTGTATACGGTATGGTAGTCATTGTCATTACAAACCAGCTCACTAATTGGCCATAGCACAGCCGGAGCTGTTCAGGCAGTGCGAGGGCTCTTTAAATTAGGAGTCAGACGCCTTACGGTAGCTTCGGGGGCCTTATATTCCAGGGAGGCCTTATTATCGGGGAGGTCTTATTTTCGGGGGAGTGCCTTATATTACAGCGAGAGGCAAAACTAGAAGTAGGTCTTTTTTCAGGGAAACAGGGTATGACGAAGATCCCATGGTCCTTGCCAAGTCAGAAATATATCCTTAAAAGATTTAGTTGACACAAGGGAATACTACTCAGCCATAAAAGAGAAGAAATGTTACTCTTAGCAACACAGTCAGGGAAAACCAAGGACTGTATGTTATTACTTCTATGTGGACTCTTCCAAACAAATTAAAATAATAAGCAATGTGGATGCATGGATACAGGGAACAGATAGGCAGCTTTCAGAGAGGAGGGACTGGGGCTGGGTGAGGGGTGAATGAATTCACTAAAGAAAAAAAGAAAGAAAGATTCATGGACACACACAATTTTATGGTGATTTCCTGGGGGAAGGGGCGGGTAGAAGAGGGTAAATTTGAAGGAGACTAGACTTGGGGTGGTGAACACACAATACAACATGCAGATGATGTGCTGTAGAAAGGTACACTTGAAACCTGTATAATTTTGTGAACCAACGTCACCCCAATAAATGCAATAAAAAAAAAGAAGAAGAAAGAGTTAGGTTGAGCCCGAGGGCCACTGAGCACCTTGCCAGCAGGTGCACTGGCTGCCATGTTAAGAGAACATTTGTTGCCAAAACCAGTTTGGCTCAGTGGATAGAGCGTCAGCCTGCAGACTGAAAGGTCCCAGGTTCCATTCCAGTCAAGGGCATGTATCTTGGTTGCGGGCACATCTCCAGTGGGGAGTGTGTAGAATGTGTAGATGTCTCTCTCTCATGGACATTTCTAGCTCTCTATCCCTCGCCCTTCCTCTCTGTAAAAAAAAAAAAATCAATAAAATATATTTTTTTTTAAAAAAGAGAGAAAGAATGTTTGTTAGTTCAAACAAACACGGGGAAACATGAGGTAAAGGTCGCACCTGGAATGGACTAGGATCAACTGATGACCTCCGGACCCCTGCCCTTGGCTAAGGCAGTCTTTGCAAATGAAACCTTAATTCACTCAACAAATATTGGTCCAGCTCTCTATGAGCAGAGCCGCGAATGTTGGCCCATGCTGCCTGGGTATTTGATTTAATAAGTGTTTATTGAAAGGCTTAATGATCCACTTCCCACCCGGAGCCAAATGCTGCCCACGTGCAGGGAGAGAAACCAGGCCCACTGGCCATCGCTCTAGCTTCAGGCCTTGCCGGAGGCCCACATCACTATGAATCTCATCACCGCTAGGGCCTGGCACAGGCCAATCCTCAGCTCCACCTCCCCTCTGCCAGGCACCTTCGCAGTGCCCTCCCCGACCCCTCCCCCCCAAGCAGGTAGCAATGGATCAACTGCCTACAGCAGCCACGCCAGCTGCGCAGGAGGCGCACCGCACCACACAGATGAAGCCGCAGAGACCGAGCAGCCTTCGGCATCCCGTTCCAGCCGAGATGCCAGGGTTGGAAGCCCAGTGGTTGGCGGCTCGGGAACCCACCTCCCCAGGAGACGTGATGGAGGTGCAGAGCGGAAACCATCAACTCACAGGTGTGAGAGATGCGGGAATAGCTCAGCAGAGCCTTGAAGGATATAGCTTAAGCTATATAGCTTAAGCACCCCAAAACTAAGGTGTGCCTTTGGGAGACGGACCCTAGTGGACCTCTCACACTGGACAGTGGGTCCCCTGGGCGAAGGCTCTTCTCTTCTCTCGGCCCCTGCTCCCAAGGTGACCATGGCGACCGCACCCCGGGTTGCTGGCTCTGAGAGGCCATCAGGTACCAGACGAAGCAATGCCTTCTCGCCTCGAAGCAAAGGGGAAGAAAGGATCGAGGGAGCATTGGCCACGAAGCACTGGCACAAGGCTTTCTTGTTCTCAGAGCTCCATTGTACACCACCGGGAAGGAGTCCTCCGCTCAGGGAGACGGGGTTTACCAGGGGCCACACTCCTGGCCACGGGGAAGATGGAGCCGGCTGCCTCAGAGTTTGGGCACTGACCGCAGCTTTCCTCATCCCTGTCTGCTGCTGAGCCCACATTTGTGGCCTCCCCTGCCCCCGCCCCAGGCAGTGCCACCCTCTCTGCCCTCCAGAGTACTTTCTTAAAACAACTTATGGAAGAACTGAGGTCCCTGGCGCAGGGCTATGAAGTCAGCCTCCCAATTGGGTGAAAGCAGAGGATTGTGGGCTCTTCCTGGGGACGCGGCTACACCTGTCTGGTTTGCCACTTCCCAGGACCCGGCCCTCCCAGTCAGTCCCGGGTTCTGCGGGGACTGTGTGCTTTGCTCCTGTGACATTCATCTCTGCCCCCTTCATGTTGGAGGCTGCCCTCTGAGGCACGCACCTGTGCAGGCTCCAGGGCAGGGCTGTGGCTGCCCCCCAACCCTGCCAGAGTGAGAAGGGGCACCCCGATTTCAGAGAGGCTGGTGAGTGCTTTCAGATGCATGACAAGGGGTCACAGTGCTGAGGAACTGCTGTGGCTCCGATGGCAGAGTGAGCATCCGAAGGGTCCTGAGTGCGGTCACTGACACTGTCCCTGGGGGATCAAAGCAGGTGTGGTGGCAGGTTCCGGTCTTGATTGTAAAACCCACTGAGAAGAAAGCAAGCAAACCCCAAACTTAGGAACCCCGCCACCTGAAACTACCCGGGCTTCACGCAAAACCGGGAGGAGTTTAGCTGAGCTGGGACAAGGACTTTCCCGGAGGTGGGAGGAGCCGGGGCCCTGGCAGCCCAGAGCGCAGGGGGCTGGTGGCTCTGATTTGCACATGGTGCCCTCGGAGCCAGGGCCAGACCAGGCCCCTCCAGGTCCCTCGGAGCCTGCTGGTTCTGCCTCCGGTCAGCGTGCTTGGTGTCACTTGAATCCAGACCATGCTGACCGAGTATGGGACCCCATGTGGACTCCAGAGGGACCCAGGGCCTGTCTGTAAGACCCTCGGGACCTATCCAGGCTGTTTAAAATACCACCGACTTGCCAAAACCAGTTTGGCATGGGGACTGGAAGGTCCCGGGTTCGATTCCGGTCAAGGGCATGTATCTTGGTTGCAGGCACATCCCCAGTGTGGACCGTGCAGGAGGCGGCTGATCCATGTCTCTCTCTCTCTCTTCGATGTTTTTGGCTCTCTATCCCTTTCCCTTCCTCTCTCTGTAAAAAAAAAAAAAAAAAAAAAAAAAAATCAGTAAAATATATTTAAAAAATAATAAAATAAAATGCCATAGACTTTATGTTTATGGGTGGAGTGAGCACAGCCTCCCGGGCCAAATCCTGATGCAATAAAATGACTCAAGAACCTCTCCAGGTCAGAAAGGGGTCACTTCAAAGCAGCTTAGCACCCCACCCCGTGTGGCCACGTTATTGGACACGGGTACGATTGATAGCGAATGGAAGCAGCCGCCCCCAGGAACAGCACAGGTTACAGACCATCGAGTCTTATTCCTCAGTCTCACTCCATGCAGGTGGTACAGTCACTGCTGGGCCCATCGCTGGGGAAACTGAGGCTCAGAGGGCGGGACACTTGCTCCTGGAGCTGGCACGTGGTAGAGTCCTGATCTCAGGTTGGTTTCCTTCCTGTGGCTTGAAAACTCACCTTTTACACTTGCCTCGTGTTTACTTTGGAATATAGTTGTATGTCTCCTTGAACATAGCTTTCTGGATAGATGGGGATGGGGGCTTAGGTCTCAGTCACTGCATCCTACCAGGCTGTTGCAGGGGCAGCTCCTTTCCGGGGTACATCCTCTGACTCTCCTCTGGCCTCTCTCTCTCCATCGTCTTTGCTGAGCCTGAAGTGAGCACCCCGGAAGGATTCTGACAAGATATCCGGATATTCAGCTCCTCACTCCTTTCCCTGGTGTGTCCCCTCTGCCCTCTTTGCTGTGACTTCTTCAGAACATGGGGTGGGCTGGCAAATATTCCCAGGAGGGCTCAGTGGGAGGAGGGGAACACCCTGCAAGAGAGCATCACCGGGGTGACCCATCCGCTGCCCTTTCCACCTTGGCCAAGTGTCCCGTCTCTTTCCACACATGATTTGTGTCCTTTCTCCCACACATGACAAATGGCCCCTATCCTCTACAGGAATGCCCACTGAAGATTTCTCCGACGTCCACCTCTAAAAACGGCATTTTTTTTTTTTCCTGCGGAAAGACTTGAACGGGTTGCACTGCTGGGGACCAAAAATAAGATTTTAATTGAAATACAGATAAGATAGAAGCCTTTAATTTACCTTCTCCCCAAGCGACAAGACTTCCAGGGCTACATCTGATAGATGGCTTCTCCCCGCTCTTTCTCTTTCCGCCCAGACCGGAGCAACATTATCTTATCTGCCGATGAAATATTTCAGGGATTTGGGGATTTCGGTGCCTCAGGACAAAGGACATGTTCATGAAAAGATCACTGTCCTCTTTGAAGGCGAATTCCGTCCTCATTGAGATTCTGATGTGAGAAAAGGCGGCCACCTCATTACCATCCGGCCTGCCGGGCATCCTCTGTGCCCCTAAGAAAATCAGGGGCGAGAGAGAGGAAAGGGCACGGGAGAGTTCCCCTGCAAGCATGCCACATGAGACCGTCCCTCCACCGGCCGAAGACCGTGCGTGACACGCGTCGCTATAAAAGTGAATCGTGTTATTCTTGCTGGCGGCCCCACGGGACCATTCATTCTGGACCACGAGAGAGTCTCCATCACCTGCAGAGCAAAGGACACGGGGCCTGCTTCTGAGCCTCCGGCCCATGCTCACCAGGGCTCTCGCCCCTCCACCAGCCTCGAGCCACCCACCCCAGGTCTGAGTGGACAGCGGGGGCTGAGAGAGGGGCACATAAACCACACGACGCACATGTCCCAGGCCAGAGATAACGGAATGACCTGGCTGTCTGCAGTGACGCGTACGCGTCGCAGAAACAGGAGGAATCGTCTGCTTTGACTGCGTTTCTGGTAGCACTTCCAGCTCGCATGTGTTTCCCCTCCGGCACCGAATGGCTGCAACTCCCCGCATGGCCCGCTTCAGGCCTGGAATAATCCCTCAAGCGCCCCCTGGAAATGCAGCTTTACAATCACCTTGGCAACCCATAGCTACCGGGTGATTCTTCATCCCTCCCCTACATGACACAGCCCTACAAAACGTTCCATTTCATCATTGCATCAACCACACAACTCGGTTCGTTTTAAATTAGGTTCCAAAGCAAGACATGTTTGCGAATAACCTGTGCACCTGTGTTTTCCTGGTGTCCTGGCCGGTCAGAGGAAGCCCACCTCCACCTACCTGTACTGGATAGTTCCCATTGGCACGCCCTGGCTGCTGGGTGCACTGACACCAGGGTACTCACCTGGTTATGAAATGACAGGGAAGGAGGAAAGGGGAGACGGGGTCACCCAGCACTGCCGGAAAGCTGCAGTTTCACTCCCCAGGTCCCTTCCCACCGATGGATGGGGAAAGGGACTGGACAAAGGCAGGTGAGACCCCTGCCCAGTTAGGTCTGGTGACCTGGGAAGATGCTCACCTGCCAGTCACACCTGGAACAAGTCAGAATGGGTGTGGCCACTGCCCGCTCTGGAAATTTACTATTTAGGCTCTTGAACAAAGGGATTGCTTGCTTATGCTCTTGTGCTCCTGGCTCTCTTGCTCTCTTGAGACACTCCTGTTTGCAGGGGTGGCCCGTGACCGTGAGGGACCCACACGATGGATCAGTGCACCGAATCCCGCCTGATCCACCGTGGAGCAGAAACTCTGGACACTGGCTTGGCTTTTGGATCTGCTGCACCCCAGCTATTTATTCCATAGGACTGGTTTGAGGACCATGGGGCTTTGCTACCTGACGAATAGAATTCCACTCCAATAAAAGCCACCCTTGCCGAAACCGGTGTGGCTCAGTGGATAGAGCATCGGCCTGTGGACTGAAAGGTCCCAGGTTCGATTCCGGTTAAGGGCATGTACCTTGGTTGCAGGCATATCCCCAGTAGGAGGTGTGTAGGAGAAGGCTGATCGATGTATCTCTCTCATCGATGTTTCTGACTCTCTGTTCTCTCCCTTTCTCTCTGTAAAAAATCAATAAAATGTATTTTTAAAAAGCCACTCTTTCTCCTGTGCACATCTTAAAATTTCTTTCCTGAAGAGATTGCCAGAGCAAGAGAGGAATCCCACCAAGCCATTCCTCCAGCAATAGAACTAAGACATCCTCAGTACCAAACACAGGTGTAGTCTTCAATTCAGGGGAGTAGACATTGGGTAGACCAGAAAGCCCACTGGAGATGTTAGCACAGGTGTGTATTAAATTTAAAAAAAAAAGGAATCAGGCATTAAACATAATCAATGAGCGGGGCTGAGCTGGACATTGAATTTGCTTCACCAAAGTTGCCTCATTCGTAGGCTCCCCAAGGGACCCCTGCACCCTCTGCCTTCAGGCCCTAGTCCCGGAAGTGGGTGGAAAGATTATTCGCAGTCCTCAGCAGGGGTTTCCAGGAGGGGAGTCAGAACAATAAAGGAGAAATTCCTCTGCTGGGCCCATGGGCAGTAGGAACTAAGTTGGCGCCACCAGGAGGAAGGGTCTAGTCTGGGAGAAGGAACGGGTTGGATAATGGACAGAGAACTCAGCAAATCTAGAACATGGATTGTTAGGGGGAGGGCCCAGAATCAGCTGGCAAAAAAACTGGGGGATTGATGGGTTTGAAAGCCCAAGATGATGGAAGCTAAAGGCAAAGCTTCTTTCTCTCTCTCTCTCTCTCTCTCTCTCTCTCTCTCTCTCTCTCTCTCACGCACACACACACACACACACACACACACACACACTTGCTCTCTCTCACTTGGTAACATGCATTGGCACTCTCATGTGTTCTCCTTCCCTGGCACCCATGTGAGACCATCAGCTGTGCAGCCTGGCAGCCAGGTGGACCCTATGCCCAAGCTCCAAGGGCAAGTCTGGGTACAGCAACGCAGTACCGGGGGAACAGCAGCCCCTGGGCACAGAGACTAAGCTGGCAGAGAAGGGATGGGAGGGGCAGAGACCAAGCCAGCCGAGAGGGCAGAGCCTGAGCTGGGCTAAGCTTTGGCCTGGCCTAAACTGATGGCACCGAATTTCTGGACTCGGCCTTTCTTTGGCGATCCAGGAGGACAAGGCGGGGCTTATGTCACAGCAGGATGGACGGAGATGAGATTCGTGGGCGTGAGGCAGTCTTTTATTTCCTCCTCGACACGTCTCACCGCTACACCTCATCCTCCCAGGTGTGGGTCCTGAAATGCTTTTCTATGACCCCATGCAAGGACCCCCTTTCTACCAGCAACGGAAGGAAACCTGGCATATTGGAAAAGGCAGGGGAACTAGTCAGAGCTCAGCAGAATTTAAGGCCTCGCTCTAGGGAAGGTGCTATACTCTATACCCCCTTGCTCCCCAAATGGCTGATGGTAATGCTTATCCGAGAAGTCGAAGTGGGGCTGAATTCACTTAATGTGAGTACAGACCCCTGGCATAGACGCTGGCACAGGAGATGCACTGCACATGAACTTACTCCTCCTTTAGGTTTTGAGTGGCTGCATCCGATGAGGCAGAAATCACACCATTTCTTAGGTATCTTTCTTGGTTTGCTAATTTATTAAACACCTATTGTCTGCTTGACTCCAACCTTTGTACGTGGGAGCATATTGTTTATTCAGTAACGATGAGCGTGCTGCCAGTTGGATATTGTTCTTCCCATTTTCAAGTGGAAAAAACTGAGGTCAGAGAGAAGAAACATGGACTTTTTACATGTCAGAGAGAGGACTGGAGCTCCAAACAGGAGACCCCATTCTACTCGCTTACACTGTGGCCCTTTGGAGGGACTCAATTGATAATGTTGGGCTCAGTGTGGGAATGAGTATTAGCTTATCAAGATCATGTGTCTCCAAAGATGGGAAGAAAAAAATAACATGCAATATCATGTGTCTCCAAAGATGGGAAGAAAAAATAACACGCAAGATGGAGGGTGGGACCTGGGTTTGGGAGGAAGCTGGTCCTCAGCTTGGTGGTTCAATGTGTATGATGTGAACATAAAGCTCATTATTACCAAAAAATGTGTGCAGGCTTAATACCCAGGGAGACCTGTTTCTAGAACCTGCTCAGCCACCTGTGGCTACCTGACTTTGGTTAAGCCAGTCAGCCTCTCTGAATTTCAGTTCCTCCGACTGAAAAAAAGATAACCCACAAATATCTTCCTTTTCTGGGGTGAGCTCATTGTATGTTAATAGAAAGCATGCAAGTGGATGTGTTTTAAGCCCTTAGGTGCTATATAATTATCATCATTATAGAAAGTAGCTATTTGTTTTGTGTGTAGGGGGGTGGGAGGCGGGGCTCAGATTGAGAAGTCAGACTCAAGGTGTTTATGAGGAAAATAATAAAACTTGATTCTGAGCGCCAAGAGAGTAAAAAGGAGAATCTATTTTCCCCCTGCTGTTTCAATGAAAGCTAATCATGCTTTTAAGTCTTCCAGACTGGTGCTGAGGACTCACTTTTCTGAGGTCTCTTTGCCACTAAAAACCCCTGGGAGGGATTTCCAGTACTCTAAGTTAATAAACTGTAAACCAACTTTTCTTCAGAGATAAAGAACACCTTACAGCCTTTGACAAAATGATTGCAGCAACTGTGAGAGAGCCAAGTGCTAGTTAACACATCAGGGCATTGGTGAGGAACTAAACAGAAATATTTAGGACCAGAGACCTTATTGTATAACCATCTGTCTTCTTTTATTTAATTATCTTACTCCAAATAATAGTCCTTTCCCAAGCCATCCAATGTTGAACTGGTTTCTGATGCTGCTAAGCCAGAGGGATAAAACTGTAACTGAAGCCTCATTCACCTTTTTCTCTGATTCTCTCTCTGTTGACTTTCTTTGGGAGAATGCGGTCCGCCTTGAGAAGGAGGGAGGAGGAGCCCACATGTGGTCAGTGTTCATCGCAGTCCGGGTGAAATATAACTCATTACTTAATCCTCGCAAGTATCTTGGCCAATGTGTCTCAGTGACTGAAGGTCCATCTATGAACCAGGAGGTCACAGTTTGATTCCCAGTCATGGCACATGCCCAGGTTTCTGTGGGCCCCACCACCAGTAAGGGGAGTGCAGGAGGCAGCCGATGGATGATTCTCATCACTGATGTTTCTATCCCTGTCCCTTTCCCGTCCTCTCTCTGAAATCAATAAAAGAGAAAAAATATTGAATTACCTAAGTAAACTAGAGCACAGATTTTATTACCTCTCTATAACAATGAGGAAAGCAAGACTAAGACACCTGTGGCTGTAAAAGCATTAGTCAGTACCTGGGCCAGAATTCTAGCACAGGCCTTCAGAACTTCAAAGATCATTCCCTCCCTCCCTCCATTCTTTCTTTCCTTCCTTCCTTCCTTCCTTTCCTCTCTCTCTCTCTCTCTCTCTCTCTCTCTCTCTCTCTCTCTCTCTTTCTTTTTTTCTTTTTTTTAAGAGATTGCTCCTAGCATCATGAAAACCATCAGAATAAGATAATCTTGTGGGTGTTATTAGTCTGGGTTATCCAGAGAAATGGAACTAACAGGATGAGTATAGTTTGAGAGAGTAAGGGTGGGGGGCGAGAGAGAGAGAGAGAGAGAGAGAGAGAGAGAGAGAGAGAGAGGGAGAGAGAGAGAGATTTTAGGGAGTTGGCTCATATGATTGTGGAAGCTTTGTAAGTCTAAAATCTGCAGCTTAGGGAGCAGTCTGGAGACCCAGGAAAGAGCTACAGTTCAAGTCCAAAGGCCATCTGCTGGCATGATTCCTTCTTGTTCAGGGAAGGCCATTCTTCTATAAAGACCTTCAACTGATTGCAGGTCTTAAGAGTTAAGACCTGCCCACCACATTATGCATGACAATCTGATTCACCCAAACGTCTACTGATTTAAATGTTAATTGTATTTGCAAAATACTTTCACAGAAACAGCAGATGAGAATATTTGGTTTAACCAAATACCTGCCTCTTTCACATATTTTCTTAATGTATTTTTATATCTCTCTCTATGATCTTTTTATCCGGGTTTATAAAGAAGGGTATCCTTGTGTTTAAAACATTTGATTAATTCAAGAATTCATGTTTAAAAAGAAAGACTTGACCTCTCAGCTGCTGGAACATTCTGTGCCTTGATCAGGATGGCCGTCAGATAAGTGGGAACATATAGACAAAGTCATCAGTCCATGCACCAAAAGTGAGCTTTATGGAAGTGAGACCTTAGTATAAAAATTTGAAATTAAAATTTTAAAATTAATAGATAAAACAGTCAGAAGGCAAAGCAAAGCAAAAGAACCGAACAATAAAATCAGAACCACGTGCACCACTAAAACCACTCCGGGGAACTTGTTTTCTTTGCTCCAATGCATTCATCCCACAGCCCTGCCACCACTTGGCTATGGGGGCTCTGTTATCCCCCCAACAACCAGCTCATCAAGGACAGAGCCTAGCACATTCCATCTCTGGACATAGTTCTTGTGGGGTGAGTGGCATCTTTTTTTCTGCTCCCACACATTTCATTTCTCTGGGTCCGCCTGGGAGGAGTCCATGGCCACACCATCGAGGGCCCTGGGTGAAGTCACTCGTTACCCACCTTCATTGGCAAAGTGGTCTCCCCCCACTCTGCCCAGCACTCGCCTTCATCCCCCCTCATCGCCTTCCATCATCTCCCTCTCACCCTCTTTTAAGTGCACACTCACCTAAAACATGCCGAGTAATGAGGTGTACCACCCAACAGTAAAAATATTGTTATTGATGGCTACAATCAGGATATCATCAAATATAAACGCTCACGTTCGGCGAGGCCCCTTTAACTGATTGTTTATGTAAATGAAAGCGTTCGCTCATCATCGCTTCCATTTGGGGAGAAAACAATCAGCCGGGCCGGTTGTTCCTCCCTGTAATATCTTTTTAATATTCAGTTCACTGGAAGCCAATCTGCAACAAAGAAAAAATTAAAGAACATAAAGCTAAATGTAAACCTCCAGCGAAAGCAAGTTGCCTACCAGACCCTGTAACTATTGGCACACACCAGGCGCTTCGTTCGCTGGGGGACTTTGAATAGACCTCCAGTCCGGATGCACAATGCAATAGAGACACGCCTCTTGCTCCAATTTCCCCCTCGAGGCCCACGTAGAAGGGACTGCCTTTCACCATTCAGCCACCAGCTATCTTCATGATTTCAGAGATGTCTTACTCACAGGCTGGGTCTACATAACTTATCTGTGAATGGAAAACTGAAAGGGCTCTAAGTTCTATAACTCTAAAGGTGGCCCATCATGACCATCTCCAGGGACAAGACCCATCCTACCATTAAGAAGAGAAAAACTAGCCCAGCCAGAATGCCTCAGTGGTTGAGCATCGACCTATGAACCAGGAGGTCACAGTTTAATTCCTGATTGGGGCACATGCCCAGGTTGTGGGCTCAATCCCCAGTGTGGGGCATGCAGAGGCAGCCAATCAATGATTCTCTCTCATCACTGATGTTTATCTCTCTCTCCCTCTCCCTTCCTCTCTGAAATCAATAAAAAAGAAAGGAAAAACTATGCTGGCTATAAGATTTACCAGGATCAATACTGAGACTCTAAGTTTGTAATAAAAAGAAAAGGGAGCCCAATTTAGTATTCTCTGGGTTATACCCTTATTCTGCAGAGGATCAGATACTATCTCCATTGCAAGAGCCTAAGTCTGCTTTTGTTGAACAAAAGTAGCTGTAGAGAATATGTCAACAAGCAATCAGTTCTGGGTTCCAATAAAACTTTATTTACAAAATAGGCCGCTACCCTGATAGGCCTGAGAACCACAGTTCGCTGACCATGAACCCTGACCATATGCTATTCTTTGAAGAAGAAAAAGAAGAAGGAGGAGGAGGAGGAAGAGGAAAAGGAGGAGGAGGAGGAGGAGGAG